>JAHWDR010000074.1:0-79366 GCA_021346845.1 Apeltes quadracus
CGCCAACATGCCCTCTTCTTCGGCAGACATGAGGTCTCCGCTGGCGGACTTCCAGAGTTCCACCGCGTCATCTGCGAGCACACGCTGTCTCCATTCCAGCAGCTGTAAAAAACAAAACAATGAATAAATAAAGTGCGTCACCAAATAAACTCTTACTCGCTTTCTTCTCGCGCGGAACTCTCGCTCTTCCGCCCGCACTGAGTTTTTCTGGCGCGATTCTGAAGCTCCGACGTGCAGTCTCGTAATACGTCTTACAGGCGGCTGGAAAACAATCAAACTTCAATAAAGCGGGTTGTGCTCACTAGTTCTTTTGTAAGGCTACTCTTAGCTTTGGTTTCAGGCTAAGCTACTTTTAGCTTAGCTAGCAGTCATCAAACATATTCTTACCTTGGGATTTCAAGCGGCCGTCTCCTCTTCTTTGAGTCAGTCTCTCTCGCTCGTTCATATCGGCAGGATGGTGATTCAGCTGACGGACAGTCCGCTGATAGCAAACTGCAGTTTCTTCTCGACTGGCTGAAAGTTGTTGATCGCGTCCAAGAGGAGCTGCACGTCCGGATCCTCCAATCAGATACAAGGTCATTGTTACATGGAAGGACTCGTGAGACCAGACCGCGTTGCCTGTGAAGCACCATGTCTACAAGATGTAGTGGTTAATACGTCCTCTGTGCATTTAAGTAAGACTAAAGAAAAGGGCACTGTATTTCTGCCACTATGCACATTAGTTGAGCTCTAGGAGAATGTGATCTCCGCAGAGCCTTCATTCTGATTCTAATGTTTGCATGGAATGGTCATTTTACCTTGCTGATTCAGATTGAAACTAATTGTTATGGTCAGTGGTGGAGTTAGGGACCCCAAAGCGGACACGGAGAAGCGGTAGTTGAACAAAAGTCCTTTTATTGGCTATATAGTAGACGGTGCGTAGTGGCGGCCGAGTGCAGGCGGACTGGAGGTTCCGCGGAGAGGCGAGGAAGCCAGACGAGTACCGTGCACCAGAGGGTTGAGATCCCAGGGACAATAATCCGGCGCTGGCGTGCCGCGCGGACCAGCCCTAAATAGTGGCAGTGACGATAATTGAGAGCAGGTGCGCCTGCAAAGGGAAAACAGGAGGGGAGGGGGAGAGACAGAAAACGGCACACACAGATCCCCACACTAATGTTTTAAATAATTTAGTGTATCTTTTTTACATAACATTTGCCATAGCTAATGGCATACACAGTAATCTAGCATACTTAAATTAAATAAATCAATACAAGCTAAAATGTAAGAGTCTATAATTAGGCCTGATCTATTTGTACCAGAGATTTTCTTACATTTTAAAAAAATGTCACCTGGCTTTGCCCGCAAATTGCCGAAAATTGCCGTAAACCTGAAATCCCACGACAATTTACGGTGCCGGAAATTGTCGGAAATCCCACTTTTTATGCAGTGTCTGTAGAAGAGTAATGGTGCAACCTGCAGACTGAGGCTGTGCTGATGTTACCAGACTTCTGCAGTTGTTCCCAAATGGTACAAACTATTTCATGCAGTTGGACTGTGAATACAGTGCAAATTTTTAGTTTAACTATTTTGGTACCTTTAGCTAGCTAGCCTTTACTAACCTGCGTAGCACTGACTCATGCACAGAAATAAACAGATGACTGGACATTTTTATTATTATTTTTATTATTTCCCCTCCTCTCTGTCTGTCTCTCTTTGTCAAAGGTCTTAGAGCTTTTGAGAGGGCTACAGAGTTTTCTTTATAATAAGTGTGTATTGCGTATTATAATACGGGTAGGTGAAATCCAGCATTCTGATTGGTTGAGAGTGAGTCAGAGGGGCTGCATTATTGAGCGATAATGAACAGTTGCTGTTTACATTGACCCAAGCTTTCTATATGACTGCACACTCAAAGTAACAGGTTAGCTATTGCGCGACCGTTAGTTTACATCTTAGCCTTTAGCTCGGTGGCGATCGCCGAAAAAACCCGGAAATCCCACAAATAATCGTTTTCAGGCAATGCGAGTTTTTGCAACCGGACCATTAAGGTGGACGTCATGAGCGATGTGAATGAATGAGCTGGTGCACGACCCAAGTCTGTTTACATGCACATACGGGGACTATTGGTCTCCAAACCACTGAAATGAGATACACAACGATTGGTGGCTACAACTATTTCGTGCTGAAAGGCAGCTATTTACTTACCATTTATAATGTCGCTGGTAACCGTATTATACTTGAGGCAGTATTTATCTTCAACAATGTAACTCTTCGAGGGTTGCCCCCGAACTGTTACATCATTGGACGATAAAGTGCCGCCTCTCAAACAGCCTTATTGCTTTATTGTGTATTTTTAAAATTAGTTTCTGCTCTCAGCTTTCAGCATTTTCTAGTTTAGTTAAATATGGTCTATTTAGAGTCAATTTCATGGTCATACCGACCATAGAGCAAGGTATGCTTTGTGTGATTGACAGGTTGTTATAGCAGTGTTATCCAGTCTGGTAGTTCTCTGTGCTTTTGTAAAACAATTTTCACCCTTGCATAGTTTTCACACTGTGCTTCAACTCGTGTATATATATACAGGGAGATCAGTGTGTATCAATGGGATCATATGGATGACTGAAGCTTGTCCTGGGTCAATAAGCCTACACACACAAACACACACAGACAGGGACACACAGACAGAGACACGCACACACACACACACACACACACACACACACACACACACACACACACACACACACACACACACACACACACACACAGGAACAGTCATCATTTCCATTTCGAAATGAAATAGTGTTGCTCATCTGTTGTTCACTCTGTCTCGGCCATCCTGACTGAAAAACTATGAAACTAGTGCAAATTACGCTACATTCGTAGTTACATCACATTTTGTTACTAAAGTCTCAGGTAAGACATTGTGTGTCCACTTTTGCCCTGCTATGCAACAAATTTAAAGAGACTTCAAAATAGTCAATTATTTCATAAAAAACAGGTGATGGGTGTATGTATGTGAAGAAAAAATAACTTTGAAAAGGCTGCAGTGGAGACTGCGACCTAAACGCAGCGCCTTGGACCGCTCGGCCATCTTGACTGAAAAACCATGAAAATAGTGCAAATTACGCTACATTCGTAGTTACATCACATTTTGTTACTAAAGTCTCAGGTAAGACATTGTGTGTCCACTTTTGCCCTGCAATGCAACAAATTTAAAGAAACTTCAAAATGGTCAATTATTTCATTAAAAAACAGCTGATGGGTGTATATATGTGAAGAAAGAATAACATGGAAAACTTTTGCTGAGTTCATATAATCACTCCCCTGGGAGAGGATTCCTGTCAATCAGTGTCAGAAGTGGGATTTAAACCCACGCCTCGAGTGGAGACTGCGACCTGGACGCAACGCCTTATACCACTCGGCCATCCTGACTGAAAAACCATGAAAATAGTGCAAATTACGCTACATTCTTAGTTACATCACATTTTGTTACTATAGTCTCAGGTAAGACATTGTGTGTCCACTTTTGCCCTGCAATGCAACAAATTTAAAGAGACTTCAAAATGGTCAATTATTTCATTAAAAAACAGCTGATGGTTGTATATATGTGAAGAAGGAATAACATGGAAAAGTGTGGCTGAGTTTATATAATCACTCCTCAGAGAGAGGCTTCCTGTCAATCAGTGTCTGAAGGGGGATTTTAACCCACGCCTCCAGTGGAGACTGCGACCTGAACACAGCGCCTTAGACCGTTCGGCCATCTTGACTGAAAAACCATGAAAATAGCCAAATTACGCTACATTCGTAGTTACATCACATTTTGTTACTAAAGTCTCAGGTAAGACATTGTGTGTCCACTTTTGCCCTGCAATGCAACAAATTTAAAGAGACTTCAAAATGGTCAATTATTTCATTAAAAAACTGCTGATGGGTGTATATATGTGACAAAAGAATAACATGGAAAAGTGTTGCTGAGTTTATATAATCACTCCTCAGGGAGAGGATACCTGTCAATCAGTGCCAGAAGTGGGATTTAAACACACGCCTCCATTGGAGACTGCGACCTGAAGAGAGCGCCTTAGACCGCTGGGCCATCTTGACTGAAAAACCATGAAAATAGTGCAAATTACGCTACATTCGTAGTTACATCACATTTTGTTACTAAAGTCTCAGGTAAGACATTGTGTGTCCACTTTTGCCCTGCAATGCAACAAATTTAAAGAGACTTCAAAATGGTCAATTATTTCATTAAAAAGCAGCTGATGGGTGTATATATGTGAAGAACGAATAACAGGGAAACTTGTGCTGAGTTCATATAATCACTCCTCAGGGAGAGGATTCCTGTCAATCAGTGTCAGAAGTGGGATTTAAACCCACGCCTCCAGTGGAGACTGCGACCTGAACACAGCGCCTTAGACCGCTCGGCCATCTTGACTGAAAAACCATGAAAATAGTGCAAATTACGCTACATTCGTAGTTACATCACATTTTGTTACTAAAGTCTCAGGTAAGACATTGTGTGTCCACTTTTGCCCTGCAATGCAACAAATTTAAAGAGACTTCAAAATGGTCAATTATTTCATTAAAAAACAGCTGATGGGTGTATATATGTGACAAACGAATAACATGGAAAAGTGTTGCTGAGTTTATATAATCACTCCTGAGGGAGAGGATTCCTGTCAGTCAGTGTCAGAAGTGGAATTTAAACCCACGCCTCCAGTGGAGACTGCGACCTGAATAGAGCGCCTTAGACCGCTCAGCCATCCTGAATGAAAACCTGTGAAAATAGTGCAATTCACGCTACATTCGTAGTTACATCACATTTTGTTACTAATGTCTCAGGTAAGACATTGTGTGTCCACTTTTGCCCTGCAATGCAACAAATTTAAAGAGACTTCAAAATGGTCAATTATTTCCATTCCGGTTTCCATTCCAGGTGAGAACCTGCAGGAAGGACTCTGATACTGGACTCTGGCTGCTGCTCGTCACGGTAAGCGTGTTGCGTCACTTCCTGCTAGCAGCGTGCCTGATCTCACCTAACTTTTCGTAGCTCTAGCTCAGTTGACTGTGCCGTGGTATTTTTCAGTACAAACGGCGAATTATCTATTGTCTACGTGAAGCGTTGCTAAACGCCTCACTATCTTGCAAGTGTTTTGTTTTGATCAAAATAGTTGCTTAGACGTTGTTTAGCATCAACGTTACCTCCATTAGCATTAGCTTAGCAGCTAACCTAGTGATGTCTTCCCTCCCTACCTCTCCTGCTTCTTTGTGTTCGGTGTGTCACATGTTTAGCTATTCCTCTGCCTCCCTTACGGATAATGGTACATGTAAGAAGTGTAGTATATTTGATAGATTGGAGGCGAGGCTTAGTGAGTTAGAAGCACGGCTCCGCACCATGGAAGCTCAGTCGGTAGCTACTGTTAACCTGCCCTCACCCGTAGCCGGTGCGGACCACATAGACGTAGCGTTCGTTCCTGATAGCCGTCCCCCGGCAACCCCCGAGCGGCCGGGAGGGTGGGTGACTGTCCGGAGGAAGCATAAGTCTAAGTCGAAGCCCACGGCTAACCACCAACCACTTCACGTTTCAAACCACTTCTCCCCACTCAGCGACACACCCGCTGAGAAGCCAACTCTGGTGATAGGTAGCTCCATTCTGAGGAACGTGAAGTTAGCGAAACCAGGGACCATAGTTACGTGTATACCGGGAGCCAGAGCGGGCGACATTGAGTCTTATCTTAAACTGCTGGCGAAGGATAAACGTAAATACAGTAAGATTGTAATACACGTCGGCGGTAACGACTCGCGGTTACGCCAGTCGGAAGTCACTAAAGTTAACGTGGAATCGGTGTGTACATACGCTAAAACAATGTCGGACACCGTAGTTTTCTCTGGCCCCCTCCCAAACTTGATCAGTGACGACATGTATAGCCGCATGTCGTCATTCCGCCGCTGGTTGTCGAGGTGGTGCCCAGTAAATAATGTGGGCTTCGTTTATCACTGGAAGACGTTTTGGGGAGAGCCTGGTCTGATTAGGAGGGACGGCATCCATCCTACCCTGGATGGAGCTCAACTCATTTCTAACAATCTGACCCAGTTTCTTAGTGGACTTAATCCATGACCCAGAGTTCAGACCAGGAAACAGAGTCGCAGTCTTACACACTTCTCTGCGCTTCCACCTGAGCGGTCACTCACCCAAACCATAATTAACCCTATAATTAACCTTATAGAGACCGTATCTGCCCCACGGACACCTTTTGTTAAATTAAAGGTAAACAACCGAGGAGTTATATTAAATAACTTAATTAAAGTTAAAACCATTAATGCAACAGTGCAACAAAATAGGAGAGTTAAAGGGGGACTTTTGAATATTAGATCTCTGTCATCTAAAGCTGTTTTAGTAAATGAACTAATATCTGATCTCCATGTTGATGTATTTTGTCTTACTGAAACATGGATGTCAGATGGGGAATATTTTACCTTAAATGAAGCGACTCCTCCGAGTCATGTTAATACTCATATCCCTCGAGGCACAGGCCGAGGGGGTGGAGTAGCAGCTATTTATGACTCCTGCCTTTTAATAAACTTTCAACCTAAACTAGATTATAACTCATTTGAAAGCCTGGTTCTCAGTCTTTCGCAACCAACCTGGAAAATGTTCCAGCCGGTTCTCTTTGTAATAGTGTACAGGGCGCCAGGTCCTTATTCAGAATTTTTATCTGAATTTTCACAGTTCTTAACGAGTTTGGTCCTTAAAACGGACAAGGTAATTATAGTGGGTGATTTCAACATTCACGTGGATGTCGATAACGACAGCCTTGGTACTTCATTTCTTTCATTATTAGATTCAGTTGGTTTTTGTCAGAGGGTAAATAAACCAACTCATTGCTTTAACCACACACTCGACTTGGTTCTTGTGTATGGTATTGAGATAGAACATTTAACAATCTTTCCACAGAATCCTCTTTTGTCGGACCATTGTCTGATAACCTTCGAATTTCTACTACCGGAACCTCCTCCTGCCAAAGGTTTCTACAGTCGATGCCTATCGGATACCGCTGTAGCTTCATTTAAAGAAGCGATTCCTTCTGCTCTAAGTTCAGTGTCCTGTTTCAAGATACCGGACGACTCCTATGAAAACTTCAGTCCGTCCCAAATCGATAATCTTCTCGATACTGCTACGGACTCTCTGAGAGCGACGCTGGACGCTATTGCTCCTCTGAAAAAAAGAATGGCAACAAGTAGGAAGTTTGCACCTTGGTATAACCCTCAAACCCGCAACTTAAAGCAAACTGTACGGAAGCTTGAACGACTATGGCGTTCCACCAAATCAGAAGGATCTAGGCTAGTCTGGAAAGACAGCCTTAAAACATATAAGAAGGCTCTCCGGAGTGCAAGAGGATCTTACTACTCATCACTAATAGAGAAAAACAAAAACAACTCCAGGTTTCTCTTCAGCACTGTGGCTAGGCTGACAGAGAGTCACAGCTCTGTTGAGCCATGTATTCCTCTGGACCTCAGCAGTAACGACTTCATGAACTTCTTCAATGATAAGATTCTGACTATCAAAGAGAAAATTGATGGTCTCCTGCCCTCAACTAGTGCCGACCCGTCCTCGGATGTAGGAACCCTGGGTGCAGCAGTGGGCCCTGATGCCTACTTGGATGGCTTCTCTTCCATCACCCTGGATCAACTGACTTCTACAATTTCGAAGTCTAAATCTTCTACTTGTCTCTTGGATCCTATTCCAACGAAGCTGCTTAAGGAAGTTTTTCCTTTAATTAGCACGCCTTTACTGGATATTATGAATCTGTCCTTGTTGACAGGACATGTACCACAGTCCTTCAAGATAGCTGTAATTAAGCCTCTTCTTAAGAAACCTACTCTTGCTCCGGAGGTGTTGGCTAACTACAGACCGATCTCTAATCTTCCCTTCCTCTCGGAGATCCTTGAGAAATCCGTCGCAAGTCAACTATGTGACTTTCTTCAGAGCAATGCTTTGTTCGAGGACTTTCAGTCCGGATTTCGAGTGCATCATAGCACAGAAACAGCCCTGGTGAAAATTACGAATGATCTCCTACTTGCATCGGACCAAGGACATGTCTCTTTTCTTGTCTTGCTGGACCTCAGTGCCGCCTTTGACACCATCGATCATCGTATCTTGCTGCAGAGACTAGAACATTTGATTGGTATTAAAGGAACTGCACTTAGCTGGTTTAAATCCTATTTATCGGATCAATACCAGTTTGTGCTTGTAAACGGAGAATCCTCGAAGACCACCAATGTTGGTCACGGAGTCCCACAAGGTTCTGTGCTTGGACCCATTTTATTTACCCTTTATATGCTTCCTTTGGGCGACGTTATCAGAAAACACCGCATCAACTTCCATTGTTACGCAGACGATACTCAATTGTATCTGTAGATCAAGCCAGAGGAGACCGAACAGCTTGTTAGACTTCAAGAATGTCTTGGAGACATCAAAACTTGGATGACCTGCAACTTCCTGATGCTAAACTCAGAAAAAACAGAAGTTATCTTGATAGGCCCAGAGCGCCTTCGAAGTCAGCTGTCACGTGATACAGTTTCTATGGATGGAATTTCTCTGGTATCCAACAGCACCGTCAAGAATCTTGGAGTTCTCTTCGACCAGGATATGTCCTTCAACTCTCACATAAAGAATACTTCAAGGACCGCCTTTTTTCATCTACGTAATATATCGAAAATCAGGAATTTCCTGTCTCAAGGTGATGCAGAAAAATTAGTTCATGCATTTGTTTCCTCCAGACTGGACTACTGTAATTCTTTGTTTGCAGGGTGTTCTTGTAAATCTCTTAAGCCTCTTCAGTTGATTCAGAATGCTGCAGCACGTGTATTAACAAGAACTAATAAAAGAGACCATATCACGCCTGTATTGTCTGCTTTGCACTGGCTCCCTGTTAAATCAAGAATAGAATTTAAGGTTCTTCTCCTCACCTACAAGGCGCTTGCTGGTGAGGCACCTTCTTATCTTAAAGAGCTTGTAACACCGTACTGCCCTGCAAGGCAGCTGCGTTCTATAGATGCTGGGTTACTTGTTGTTCCTAGAGTTATTAAAAGTAGGATGGGAGGCAGAGCCTTCAGTTATCAAGCTCCTCTTTTGTGGAACCAGCTTCCACTTTCAGTCCGGGGGGCAGATTCAGTCAGCTCCTTTAAGATAAAGCTTAAAACTTTCCTCTTTGATACCGCTTATATTTAGGGCTGGCTTAGGTTTGCCTGGACCAGCTCTTAGTTACGCTGCTATAGGCTTAAACTGCCGGGGGACTTTTTAGGACACACCGAACTCCTCTCTCTCTCTCTCTCTCTCTCCCCTTTTACTAAAATCCACGTTGCATTAATGCACATGACTAATTCAGCTCCTTCCCGGGAGTTCTTTGTGCTTTCTCGCCGAGCAGGTCTCTGCAGATCGTAGTTCGGTCAGGACCCTGGTCCTGACTCTGGCCGTGGCCCTGCTGGCCTGCTGCTGCTATCATCATCATCATCATAATTTTAAATATGATTCATATCACTATTACCCTTTCCTAAAATCTTTGCTTTCCCTCCCCACAGTCTTCTGTGGGTGGTGGTTTGATCTGACGGTGGTGGCCCCTGCAGTGGTCCTGTCATACATCTGGCCGGCTACTTGGAATTCTTTGATTAATTTCTGTTATAGAAATTGAATGTATTCTACATCTGTATGAGTCATTCTGTACACATGACATCCATTGCAGTCTGTCCATCCCGGGAGAGGGATCCCTCCTCTGACGTTCTCCCTAAGGTTTCTTCCCTTTTTTCCCTGGAAGTTTTTCCTGTGCCGATGTGAGGGTCTTGGGACGGAGGATGTTGCATGTGTACAGACTGTAAAGCCCTCCGAGGCAAATTTGTAATTTGCGATTTTGGGCTATACAAAATAAAATGAATTGAATTGAATTGAATTTCATTAAAAAACAGCTGATGGGTGTATATATGTGACAAAAGAAAAACATGGAAAACTTTTGCTGAGTTTATATAATCACTACTCAGGGATTGGATTCCTGTCAATCAGTGTCTGAAGGGGGATTTTAACCCACGCCTCCAGTGGAGATTGCGACCTGAACACAGCGCCTAAGACCGCTCGGCCATCTTGACTGAAAAACCACGAAAATAGTGCAAATTACGCTACATTCATAGTTACATCACATTTTGTTACTAAAGTCTCAGGTAAGACATTGTGTGTCCACTTTTGCCCTGCAATGCAACCAATTTAAAGAGACTTCAAAATGGTCAATTATTTCATTAAAAAACGGCTGATGGGTGTATATATGTGACAAAAGAATAACATGGAAAACTTTTGCTGAGTTCATATAATGACTCCTCAGTGAGAGGATTCCTGACAATCAGTGTCAGAAGTGGGATTTAAACCCACGCCTCCAGTGGAGACTGCGACCCGAACACAACGCCTTAGACCGCTCGGCCATCTTGACTGAAAAACCATGAAAATAGTGCAAATTACGCTACATTCGTAGTTACATCACATTTTGTTACTAAAGTCTCAGGTAAGACATTGTGTGTCCACTTTTGCCCTGCAATGCAACAAATTTAAAGAGACTTCAAAATGGTCAATTATTTCATTAAAAAACAGCTGATGGGTGTATATATGTGAAGAAAGAATAACATGGAAAAAGAGGATTCCTGTCAATCAGCGTCAGAAGTGGGATTTAAACCCACGCCTCCAGTGGAGACTGCGACCCGAACGCAACGCCTTAGACCGCTCGGCCATCTTGACTGAAAAACCATGAAAATAGTGCAAATTACGCTACATTCGTAGTTACATCACATATGGTTACTAAAGTCTCAGGTAAGACATTGTGTGTCCACTTTTGCCCTGCAATGCAACAAATTTAAAGAGACTTCAAAATGGTCAATTATTTCATTAAAAAACAGCTGATGGGTGTATATATGTGAAGAAAGAATAACATGGAAAAAGAGGATTCCTGTCAATCAGTGTCAGAAGTGGGATTTAAACCCACGACTCCAGTGGAGACTGCGACCTGAACGCAGCGCCTTAGACCGCTCGGCAATCCTGACTGAAAAACCATGAAAATAGTGAAAATTACGATACATTCGTAGTTACATCACATTTTGTTACTAAAGTCTCAGGTAAGACATTGTGTGTCCACTTTTGCCCTGCAATGCAACAAATTTAAAGAGACTTCAAAATGGTCAATTATTTCATTAAAAAACAGCTGATGGGTGTATATATGTGAAGAAAGAATAACATGGAAAAAGAGGATTCCTGTCAATCAGTGTCAGAAGTGGGATTTAAACCCACGCCTCCAGTGGAGACTGCGACCTGAACGCAGCGCCTTAGACCGCTCGGCAATCCTGACTGAAAAACCATGAAAATAGTGAAAATTACGCTACATTCGTAGTTACATCACATTTTGTTACTAAAGTCTCAGGTAAGACATTATGTGTCCACTTTTGCCCTGCAATGCAACAAATTTAAAGAGACTTCAAAATGGTCAATTATTTCATTAAAAACAGCTGATGGGTGTATATATGTGAAGAAAGAACAACATGGAAAAGTTTTGCTGAGTTTATATCATCACCCCTCAGGGAAAGGATTCCTGTCAATCAGTGTCTGAAGGGGGATTTTAACCCACGCCTCCAGTGGAGACTGCGACCTGAACACAGCGCCTTAGACCGCTCGGCCATCTCGACTGAAAAACCATGAAAATAGTGCAAATTACGCTACATTCGTAGTTACATCACATTTTGATTCGGTAGTCCTTGCCCTGCAATGCAACAAATTTAAAGAGACTTCAAAATAGTCAATTATTTCAATAAAAAACTGCTGATGGGTGTATATATGTGAAGAAAGAATAACATGGAAATGTTTTGCTGAGTTTATATAATCACCCCTCAGGGAGATTATCAATCAGTGTCTGAAGGGGGATTTTAACCCACGCCTCCAGTGGAGACTGCGACCTGAACGCAGTGCCTTAGACCGCTCGGCCATCCTGACTGAAAAACCATGAAAATAGTGCAAATTACGCTATTATTCGTAGTTACATCACATTTTGTTACTAAAGTCTCAGGTAAGATATTGTGTGTCCACTTTTGCCCTGCAATGCAACAAATTTAAAGAGACTTCAAAATGGTCAATTATTTCATTAAAAAACAGCTGATGGGTGTATATATGTGAAGAAAGAATAACATGGAAAAAGAGGATTCCTGTCAATCAGCGTCAGAAGTGGGATTTAAACCCACGCCTCCAGTGGAGACTGCGACCCGAACGCAACGCCTTAGACCGCTCGGCCATCTTGACTGAAAAACCATGAAAATAGTGCAAATTACGCTACATTCGTAGTTACATCACATTTTGTTACTAAAGTCTCAGGTAAGACATTATGCGTCCACTTTTGCCCTGCAATGCAACAAATTTAAAGAGACTTCAAAATGGTCAATCATTTCATTAAAAAAACAGCTGATGGGTGTATATATGTGAAGAAAGAATAACATGGAAAAAGAGGATTCCTGTCAATCAGTGTCAGAAGTGGGATTTAAACCCACGCCTCCAGTGGAGACTGCGACCCGAACGCAACGCCTTAGACCGCTCGGCCATCTTGACTGAAAAACCATGAAAATAGTGCAAATTACGCTACATTCGTAGTTACATCACATATGGTTACTAAAGTCTCAGGTAAGACATTGTGTGTCCACTTTTGCCCTGCAATGCAACAAATTTAAAGAGACTTCAAAATGGTCAATTATTTCATTAAAAAACAGCTGATGGGTGTATATATGTGAAGAAAGAATAACATGGAAAAAGAGGATTCCTGTCAATCAGTGTCAGAAGTGGGATTTAAACCCACGCCTCCAGTGGAGACTGCGACCCTGAATGCAACGCCTTAGACCGCTCGGCCATCTTGACTGAAAAACCATGAAAATAGTGCAAATTACGCTACATTCGTAGTTACATCACATTTTGTTACTAAAGTCTCAGGTAAGACATTATGCTGTCCACTTTTGCCCTGCCAATGCAACAAATTTAAAGAGACTTCAAAATGGTCAATCATTTCATTAAAAAACAGCTGATGGGTGTATATATGTGAAGAAAGAATAACATGGAAAACTTTTGCTTAGTTCATATAATCACTCCTCAGGGAGAGGATTCCTGTCAATCAGTGTCAGAAGTGGGATTTAAACCCACGCCTCCAGTGGAGACTGCGACCTGAACGCAGCGCCTTAGACCGCTCGGCCATCCTGACTGAAAAACCATGAAAGTAGTGCAAATTACGCTACATTCGTAGTTACATCACATTTTGTTACTAAAGTCTCAGGTAAGACATTATGTATCCACTTTTGCCCTGCAATGCAACAAATTTAAAGAGACTTCAAAATGGTCAATTATTTCATTAAAAAACAGCTGATGGGTGTATATATGTGAAGAAAGAATAACATGGAAAAGTTTGCTGAGTTTATATAATCACTCCTCAGGGATCGGATTCCTGTCAATCAGTGTCAGAAGTGGGATTTAAACCCACGCCTCCAGTGGAGACTGCGACCTGAACGCAGCGCCTTAGACCGCTCGGCCATCTTGACTGAAAAACCATGAAAATAGTGCAAATTACGCTACATTCGTAGTTACATCACATTTTGTTACTAAAGTCTCAGGTAAGACATTAGTGTGTCCACTTTTGCCCTGCAATGCAACAAATTTAAAGAGACTTCAAAATGGTCAATTATTTCATTAAAAAACAGCTGATGGGTGTATATATGTGAAGAAAGAATAACATGGAAAACTTTTGCTGAGTTCATATAATCACTCCTCAGGGAGAGGATTCCTGTCAATCAGTGTCAGAAGTGGGATTTTAACCCACGCCTCCAGTGGAGACTGCGACCTGAACGCAGCGCCTTAGACCGCTCGGCCATCCTGACTGAAAAACCATGAAAATAGTGCAAATTACGCTACATTCGTAGTTACATCACATTTTGTTACTAAAGTCTCAGGTAAGACATTGTGTGTCCACTTTTGCCCTGCAATGCAACAAATTTAAAGAGACTTCAAAATGGTCAATTATTTCATTAAAAAACAGCTGATGGGTGTATATATGTGAAGAAAGAATAACATGGAAAAGTGTTGCTGAGTTATATAATCACTCCTCAGGGATCGGATTCCTGTCAATCAGTGTCAGAAGTGGGATTTTAACCCACGCCTCCAGTGGAGACTGCGACCTGAACGCAGCGCCTTAGACCGCTCGGCCATCCTGACTGAAAAACCATGAAAATAGTGCAAATTACGCTACATTCGTAGTTACATCACATTTGGTTACTAAAGTCTCAGGTAAGACATTGTGTGTCCACTTTTGCCCTGCAATGCAACAAATTTAAAGAGACTTCAAAATGGTCAATTATTTCATTAAAAAACAGCTGATGGGTGTATATATGTGAAGAAAGAATAACATGGAAAAGTGTTGCTGAGTTTATATAATCACTCCTCAGGGATCGGATTCCTGTCAATCAGTGTCTAGAAGGGGGATTTAACCCACGCCTCCAGTGGAGACTGCGACCTGAACGCAGCGCCTTAGACCGCTCGGCCATCCTGACTGAAAAACCATGAAAATAGTGCAAATTACGCTACATTCGTAGTTACATCACATTTTGTTACTAAAGTCTCAGGTAAGACATTGTGTGTCCACTTTTGCCCTGCAATGCAACAAATTTAAAGAGACTTCAAAATGGTCAATTATTTCATTAAAAAACAGCTGATGGGTGTATATATGTGAAGAAAGAATAACATGGAAAACTTTTGCTGAGTTCATATAATCACTCCTCAGGGATAGGATTCCTGTCAATCAGTGTCATGAAGTGGGATTTAAACCCACGCCTCCAGTGGAGACTGCGACCTGAACGCAGCGCCTTAGACCGCTCGGCCATCCTGACTGAAAAACCATGAAAATAGTGCAAATTACGCTACATTCGTAGTTACATCACATTTTGTTACTAAAGTCTCAGGTAAGACATTAGTGTGTCCACTTTTGCCCTGCAATGCAACAAATTTAAAGAGACTTCAAAATGGTCAATTATTTCATTAAAAAACAGCTGATGGGTGTATATATGTGAAGAAAGAATAACATGGAAAACTTTTGCTGAGTTTATATAATCACTCCTCAGGGATCGGATTCCTGTCAATCAGTGTCAGAAGTGGGATTTGAACCCACGCCTCCAGTGGAGACTGCGACCTGAACGCAGCGCCTTAGACCGCTCGGCCATCCTGACTGAAAAACCATGAAAATAGTGCAAATTACGCTACATTCGTAGTTACATCACATTTTGTTACTAAAGTCTCAGGTAAGACATTGTGTGTCCACTTTTGCCCTGCAATGCAACAAATTTAAAGAGACTTCAAAATGGTCAATTATTTCATTAAAAAACAGCTGATGGGTGTATATATGTGAAGAAAGAATAACATGGAAAACTTTTGCTGAGTTTATATAATCACTCCTCAGGGATCGGATTCCTGTCAATCAGTGTCAGAAGTGGGATTTGAACCCACGCCTCCAGTGGAGACTGCGACCTGAACGCAGCGCCTTAGACCGCTCGGCCATCCTGACTGAAAAACCATGAAAATAGTGCAAATTACGCTACATTCGTAGTTACATCACATTTTGTTACTAAAGTCTCAGGTAAGACATTGTGTGTCCACTTTTGCCCTGCAATGCAACAAATTTAAAGAGACTTCAAAATGGTCAATTATTTCATTAAAAAACAGCTGATGGGTGTATATATGTGAAGAAAGAATAACATGGAAAAGTGTTGCTGAGTTATATAATCACTCCTCAGGGATCGGATTCCTGTCAATCAGTGTCAGAAGTGGGATTTAACCCACGCCTCCAGTGGAGACTGCGACCCTGAACGCAGCGCCTTAGACCGCTCGGCCATCTTGACTGAAAAACCATGAAAATAGTGCAAATTACGCTACATTCGTAGTTACATCACATTTTGTTACTAAAGTCTCAGGTAAGACATTAGTGTGTCCACTTTTGCCCTGCAATGCAACAAATTTAAAGAGACTTCAAAATGGTCAATCATTTCATTAAAAAACAGCTGATGGGTGTATATATGTGAAGAAAGAATAACATGGAAAACTTTTGCTGAGTTCATATAATCACTCCTCAGGGAGAGGATTCCTGTCAATCAGTGTCAGAAGTGGGATTTAACCCACGCCTCCAGTGGAGACTGCGACCTGAACGCAGCGCCTTAGACCGCTCGGCCATCCTGACTGAAAAACCATGAAAATAGTGCAAATTACGCTACATTCGTAGTTACATCACATTTTGTTACTAAAGTCTCAGGTAAGACATTGTGTGTCCACTTTTGCCCTGCAATGCAACAAATTTAAAGAGACTTCAAAATGGTCAATTATTTCATTAAAAAAACAGCTGATGGGTGTATATATGTGAAGAAAGAATAACATGGAAAACTTTTGCTGAGTTTATATAATCACTCCTCAGGGATCGGATTCCTGTCAATCAGTGTCAGAAGTGGGATTTGAACCCACGCCTCCAGTGGAGACTGCGACCTGAACGCAGCGCCTTAGACCGCTCGGCCATCCTGACTGAAAAACCATGAAAATAGTGCAAATTACGCTACATTCGTAGTTACATCACATTTTGTTACTAAAGTCTCAGGTAAGACATTGTGTGTCCACTTTTGCCCTGCAATGCAACAAATTTAAAGAGACTTCAAAATGGTCAATTATTTCATTAAAAAACAGCTGATGGGTGTATATATGTGAAGAAAGAATAACATGGAAAACTTTTGCTGAGTTTATATAATCACTCCTCAGGGATCGGATTCCTGTCAATCAGTGTCAGAAGTGGGATTTGAACCCACGCCTCCAGTGGAGACTGCGACCTGAACGCAGCGCCTTAGACCGCTCGGCCATCCTGACTGAAAAACCATGAAAATAGTGCAAATTACGCTACATTCGTAGTTACATCACATTTTGTTACTAAAGTCTCAGGTAAGACATTGTGTGTCCACTTTTGCCCTGCAATGCAACAAATTTAAAGAGACTTCAAAATGGTCAATTATTTCATTAAAAAACAGCTGATGGGTGTATATATGTGAAGAAAGAATAACATGGAAAAGTGTTGCTGAGTTTATATAATCACTCCTCAGGGATCGGATTCCTGTCAATCAGTGTCAGAAGTGGGATTTAACCCACGCCTCCAGTGGAGACTGCGACCTGAACGCAGCGCCTTAGACCGCTCGGCCATCCTGACTGAAAAACCATGAAAATAGTGCAAATTACGCTACATTCGTAGTTACATCACATTTTGTTACTAAAGTCTCAGGTAAGACATTGTGTGTCCACTTTTGCCCTGCAATGCAACAAATTTAAAGAGACTTCAAAATGGTCAATTATTTCATTAAAAAACAGCTGATGGGTGTATATATGTGAAGAAAGAATAACATGGAAAAGTGTTGCTGAGTTTATATAATCACTCCTCAGGGATCGGATTCCTGTCAATCAGTGTCAGAAGTGGGATTTGAACCCACGCCTCCAGTGGAGACTGCGACCTGAACGCAGCGCCTTAGACCGCTCGGCCATCCTGACTGAAAAACCATGAAAATAGTGCAAATTACGCTACATTCGTAGTTACATCACATTTTGTTACTAAAGTCTCAGGTAAGACATTGTGTGTCCACTTTTGCCCTGCAATGCAACAAATTTAAAGAGACTTCAAAATGGTCAATTATTTCATTAAAAAACAGCTGATGGGTGTATATATGTGAAGAAAGAATAACATGGAAAAGTGTTGCTGAGTTTATATAATCACTCCTCAGGGATCGGATTCCTGTCAATCAGTGTCATGAAGTGGGATTTGAACCCACGCCTCCAGTGGAGACTGCGACCTGAACGCAGCGCCTTAGACCGCTCGGCCATCTTGACTGAAAAACCATGAAAATAGTGCAAATTACGCTACATTCGTAGTTACATCACATTTTGTTACTAAAGTCTCAGGTAAGACATTGTGTGTCCACTTTTGCCCTGCAATGCAACAAATTTAAAGAGACTTCAAAATGGTCAATCATTTCATTAAAAAACAGCTGATGGGTGTATATATGTGAAGAAAGAATAACATGGAAAACTTTTGCTGAGTTCATATAATCACTCCTCAGGGAGAGGATTCCTGTCAATCAGTGTCAGAAGTGGGATTTAAACCCACGCCTCCAGTGGAGACTGCGACCTGAACGCAGCGCCTTAGACCGCTCGGCCATCCTGACTGAAAAACCATGAAAATAGTGCAAATTACGCTACATTCGTAGTTACATCACATTTTGTTACTAAAGTCTCAGGTAAGACATTAGTGTGTCCACTTTTGCCCTGCAATGCAACAAATTTAAAGAGACTTCAAAATGGTCAATTATTTCATTAAAAAACAGCTGATGGGTGTATATATGTGAAGAAAGAATAACATGGAAAACTTTTGCTGAGTTTATATAATCACTCCTCAGGGAGAGGATTCCTGTCAATCAGTGTCAGAAGTGGGATTTAAACCCACGCCTCCAGTGGAGACTGCGACCTGAACGCAGCGCCTTAGACCGCTCGGCCATCCTGACTGAAAAACCATGAAAATAGTGCAAATTACGCTACATTCGTAGTTACATCACATTTTGTTACTAAAGTCTCAGGTAAGACATTGTGTGTCCACTTTTGCCCTGCAATGCAACAAATTTAAAGAGACTTCAAAATGGTCAATTATTTCATTAAAAAACAGCTGATGGGTGTATATATGTGAAGAAAGAATAACATGGAAAACTTTTGCTGAGTTTATATAATCACTCCTCAGGGATCGGATTCCTGTCAATCAGTGTCAGAAGTGGGATTTGAACCCACGCCTCCAGTGGAGACTGCGACCTGAACGCAGCGCCTTAGACCGCTCGGCCATCCTGACTGAAAAACCATGAAAATAGTGCAAATTACGCTACATTCGTAGTTACATCACATTTTGTTACTAAAGTCTCAGGTAAGACATTATGTGTCCACTTTTGCCCTGCAATGCAACAAATTTAAAGAGACTTCAAAATGGTCAATTATTTCATTAAAAAACAGCTGATGGGTGTATATATGTGAAGAAAGAATAACATGGAAAACTTTTGCTGAGTTTATATAATCACTCCTCAGGGATCGGATTCCTGTCAATCAGTGTCAGAAGTGGGATTTGAACCCACGCCTCCAGTGGAGACTGCGACCTGAACGCAGCGCCTTAGACCGCTCGGCCATCCTGACTGAAAAACCATGAAAATAGTGCAAATTACGCTACATTCGTAGTTACATCACATTTTGTTACTAAAGTCTCAGGTAAGACATTAGTGTGTCCACTTTTGCCCTGCAATGCAACAAATTTAAAGAGACTTCAAAATGGTCAATTATTTCATTAAAAAACAGCTGATGGGTGTATATATGTGAAGAAAGAATAACATGGAAAACTTTTGCTGAGTTTATATAATCACTCCTCAGGGATCGGATTCCTGTCAATCAGTGTCAGAAGTGGGATTTGAACCCACGCCTCCAGTGGAGACTGCGACCTGAACGCAGCGCCTTAGACCGCTCGGCCATCCTGACTGAAAAACCATGAAAATAGTGCAAATTACGCTACATTCGTAGTTACATCACATTTTGTTACTAAAGTCTCAGGTAAGACATTGTGTGTCCACTTTTGCCCTGCAATGCAACAAATTTAAAGAGACTTCAAAATGGTCAATTATTTCATTAAAAAACAGCTGATGGGTGTATATATGTGAAGAAAGAATAACATGGAAAAGTGTTGCTGAGTTTATATAATCACTCCTCAGGGATCGGATTCCTGTCAATCAGTGTCAGAAGTGGGATTTTAACCCACGCCTCCAGTGGAGACTGCGACCTGAACGCAGCGCCTTAGACCGCTCGGCCATCCTGACTGAAAAACCATGAAAATAGTGCAAATTACGCTACATTCGTAGTTACATCACATTTTGTTACTAAAGTCTCAGGTAAGACATTGTGTGTCCACTTTTGCCCTGCAATGCAACAAATTTAAAGAGACTTCAAAATGGTCAATTATTTCATTAAAAAACAGCTGATGGGTGTATATATGTGAAGAAAGAATAACATGGAAAAGTGTTGCTGAGTTTATATAATCACTCCTCAGGGATCGGATTCCTGTCAATCAGTGTCAGAAGTGGGATTTTAACCCACGCCTCCAGTGGAGACTGCGACCTGAACGCAGCGCCTTAGACCGCTCGGCCATCCTGACTGAAAAACCATGAAAATAGTGCAAATTACGCTACATTCGTAGTTACATCACATTTTGTTACTAAAGTCTCAGGTAAGACATTGTGTGTCCACTTTTGCCCTGCAATGCAACAAATTTAAAGAGACTTCAAAATGGTCAATTATTTCATTAAAAAACAGCTGATGGGTGTATATATGTGAAGAAAGAATAACATGGAAAACTTTTGCTGAGTTCATATAATCACTCCTCAGGGATAGGATTCCTGTCAATCAGTGTCAGAAGTGGGATTTTAACCCACGCCTCCAGTGGAGACTGCGACCTGAACGCAGCGCCTTAGACCGCTCGGCCATCCTGACTGAAAAACCATGAAAATAGTGCAAATTACGCTACATTCGTAGTTACATCACATTTTGTTACTAAAGTCTCAGGTAAGACATTGTGTGTCCACTTTTGCCCTGCAATGCAACAAATTTAAAGAGACTTCAAAATGGTCAATTATTTCATTAAAAACAGCTGATGGGTGTATATATGTGAAGAAAGAATAACATGGAAAAGTGTTGCTGAGTTTATATAATCACTCCTCAGGGATCGGATTCCTGTCAATCAGTGTCAGAAGTGGGATTTTAACCCACGCCTCCAGTGGAGACTGCGACCTGAACGCAGCGCCTTAGACCGCTCGGCCATCCTGACTGAAAAACCATGAAAATAGTGCAAATTACGCTACATTCGTAGTTACATCACATTTGGTTACTAAAGTCTCAGGTAAGACATTGTGTGTCCACTTTTGCCCTGCAATGCAACAAATTTAAAGAGACTTCAAAATGGTCAATTATTTCATTAAAAAACAGCTGATGGGTGTATATATGTGAAGAAAGAATAACATGGAAAAGTGTTGCTGAGTTTATATAATCACTCCTCAGGGATCGGATTCCTGTCAATCAGTGTCAGAAGTGGGATTTGAACCCACGCCTCCAGTGGAGACTGCGACCTGAACGCAGCGCCTTAGACCGCTCGGCCATCCTGACTGAAAAACCATGAAAATAGTGCAAATTACGCTACATTCGTAGTTACATCACATTTTGTTACTAAAGTCTCAGGTAAGACATTGTGTGTCCACTTTTGCCCTGCAATGCAACAAATTTAAAGAGACTTCAAAATGGTCAATTATTTCATTAAAAAACAGCTGATGGGTGTATATATGTGAAGAAAGAATAACATGGAAAACTTTTGCTGAGTTCATATAATCACTCCTCAGGGAGAGGATTCCTGTCAATCAGTGTCAGAAGTGGGATTTAACCCACGCCTCCAGTGGAGACTGCGACCTGAACGCAGCGCCTTAGACCGCTCGGCCATCCTGACTGAAAAACCATGAAAATAGTGCAAATTACGCTACATTCGTAGTTACATCACATTTTGTTACTAAAGTCTCAGGTAAGACATTGTGTGTCCACTTTTGCCCTGCAATGCAACAAATTTAAAGAGACTTCAAAATGGTCAATTATTTCATTAAAAAACAGCTGATGGGTGTATATATGTGAAGAAAGAATAACATGGAAAACTTTTGCTGAGTTTATATAATCACTCCTCAGGGATCGGATTCCTGTCAATCAGTGTCAGAAGTGGGATTTGAACCCACGCCTCCAGTGGAGACTGCGACCTGAACGCAGCGCCTTAGACCGCTCGGCCATCCTGACTGAAAAACCATGAAAATAGTGCAAATTACGCTACATTCGTAGTTACATCACATTTGTTACTAAAGTCTCAGGTAAGACATTGTGTGTCCACTTTTGCCCTGCAATGCAACAAATTTAAAGAGACTTCAAAATGGTCAATTATTTCATTAAAAAACAGCTGATGGGTGTATATATGTGAAGAAAGAATAACATGGAAAAGTGTTGCTGAGTTTATATAATCACTCCTCAGGGATCGGATTCCTGTCAATCAGTGTCAGAAGTGGGATTTTAACCCACGCCTCCAGTGGAGACTGCGACCTGAACGCAGCGCCTTAGACCGCTCGGCCATCCTGACTGAAAAACCATGAAAATAGTGCAAATTACGCTACATTCGTAGTTACATCACATTTTGTTACTAAAGTCTCAGGTAAGACATTGTGTGTCCACTTTTGCCCTGCAATGCAACAAATTTAAAGAGACTTCAAAATGGTCAATTATTTCATTAAAAAACAGCTGATGGGTGTATATATGTGAAGAAAGAATAACATGGAAAAGTGTTGCTGAGTTTATATAATCACTCCTCAGGGATCGGATTCCTGTAAATCAGTGTCTGAAGTGGGATTTTAACCCACGCCTCCAGTGGAGACTGCGACCTGAACGCAGCGCCTTAGACCGCTCGGCCATCCTGACTGAAAAACCATGAAAATAGTGCAAATTACGCTACATTCGTAGTTACATCACATTTTGTTACTAAAGTCTCAGGTAAGACATTGTGTGTCCACTTTTGCCCTGCAATGCAACAAATTTAAAGAGACTTCAAAATGGTCAATTATTTCATTAAAAAACAGCTGATGGGTGTATATATGTGAAGAAAGAATAACATGGAAAAGTGTTGCTGAGTTTATATAATCACTCCTCAGGGATCGGATTCCTGTCAATCAGTGTCATGAAGGGGGATTTTAACCCACGCCTCCAGTGGAGACTGCGACCTGAACGCAGCGCCTTAGACCGCTCGGCCATCCTGACTGAAAAACCATGAAAATAGTGCAAATTACGCTACATTCGTAGTTACATCACATTTTGTTACTAAAGTCTCAGGTAAGACATTGTGTGTCCACTTTTGCCCTGCAATGCAACAAATTTAAAGAGACTTCAAAATGGTCAATTATTTCATTAAAAAACAGCTGATGGGTGTATATATGTGAAGAAAGAATAACATGGAAAAGTGTTGCTGAGTTTATATAATCACTCCTCAGGGATCGGATTCCTGTCAATCAGTGTCAGAAGTGGGATTTTAACCCACGCCTCCAGTGGAGACTGCGACCTGAACGCAGCGCCTTAGACCGCTCGGCCATCCTGACTGAAAAACCATGAAAATAGTGCAAATTACGCTACATTCGTAGTTACATCACATTTGTTACTAAAGTCTCAGGTAAGACATTGTGTGTCCACTTTTGCCCTGCAATGCAACAAATTTAAAGAGACTTCAAAATGGTCAATTATTTCATTAAAAAACAGCTGATGGGTGTATATATGTGAAGAAAGAATAACATGGAAAAGTGTTGCTGAGTTTATATAATCACTCCTCAGGGATCGGATTCCTGTCAATCAGTGTCAGAAGTGGGATTTTAACCCACGCCTCCAGTGGAGACTGCGACCTGAACGCAGCGCCTTAGACCGCTCGGCCATCCTGACTGAAAAACCATGAAAATAGTGCAAATTACGCTACATTCGTAGTTACATCACATTTTGTTACTAAAGTCTCAGGTAAGACATTGTGTGTCCACTTTTGCCCTGCAATGCAACAAATTTAAAGAGACTTCAAAATGGTCAATTATTTCATTAAAAAACAGCTGATGGGTGTATATATGTGAAGAAAGAATAACATGGAAAAGTGTTGCTGAGTTTATATAATCACTCCTCAGGGATCGGATTCCTGTCAATCAGTGTCAGAAGTGGGATTTGAACCCACGCCTCCAGTGGAGACTGCGACCTGAACGCAGCGCCTTAGACCGCTCGGCCATCCTGACTGAAAAACCATGAAAATAGTGCAAATTACGCTACATTCGTAGTTACATCACATTTTGTTACTAAAGTCTCAGGTAAGACATTGTGTGTCCACTTTTGCCCTGCAATGCAACAAATTTAAAGAGACTTCAAAATGGTCAATTATTTCATTAAAAAACAGCTGATGGGTGTATATATGTGAAGAAAGAATAACATGGAAAAGTGTTGCTGAGTTTATATAATCACTCCTCAGGGATCGGATTCCTGTCAATCAGTGTCAGAAGTGGGATTTGAACCCACGCCTCCAGTGGAGACTGCGACCTGAACGCAGCGCCTTAGACCGCTCGGCCATCCTGACTGAAAAACCATGAAAATAGTGCAAATTACGCTACATTCGTAGTTACATCACATTTTGTTACTAAAGTCTCAGGTAAGACATTGTGTGTCCACTTTTGCCCTGCAATGCAACAAATTTAAAGAGACTTCAAAATGGTCAATCATTTCATTAAAAAACAGCTGATGGGTGTATATATGTGAAGAAAGATTAACATGGAAAAGTTTTGCTGAGTTTATATAATCACTCCTCAGGGATCGGATTCCTGTCAATCAGTGTCAGAAGTGGGATTTGAACCCACGCCTCCAGTGGAGACTGCGACCTGAACACAGCGCCTTAGACCGCTCGGCCATCCTGACTGAAAAACCATGAAAATAGTGCAAATTACGCTACATTCGTAGTTACATCACATTTGGTTACTAAAGTCTCAGGTAAGACATTGTGTGTCCACTTTTGCCCTGCAATGCAACAAATTTAAAGAGACTTCAAAATGGTCAATCATTTCATTAAAAAACAGCTGATGGGTGTATATATGTGAAGAAAGATTAACATGGAAAAGTTTTGCTGAGTTTATATAATCACTCCTCAGGGATCGGATTCCTGTCAATCAGTGTCAGAAGTGGGATTTGAACCCACGCCTCCAGTGGAGACTGCGACCTGAACACAGCGCCTTAGACCGCTCGGCCATCCTGACTGAAAAACCATGAAAATAGTGCAAATTACGCTACATTCGTAGTTACATCACATTTTGTTACTAAAGTCTCAGGTAAGACATTGTGTGTCCACTTTTGCCCTGCAATGCAACAAATTTAAAGAGACTTCAAAATGGTCAATTATTTCATTAAAAAACAGCTGATGGGTGTATATATGTGAAGAAAGAATAACATGGAAAAGTGTTGCTGAGTTTATATAATCACTCCTCAGGGATCGGATTCCTGTCAATCAGTGTCAGAAGTGGGATTTTAACCCACGCCTCCAGTGGAGACTGCGACCTGAACGCAGCGCCTTAGACCGCTCGGCCATCCTGACTGAAAAACCATGAAAATAGTGCAAATTACGCTACATTCGTAGTTACATCACATTTTGTTACTAAAGTCTCAGGTAAGACATTGTGTGTCCACTTTTGCCCTGCAATGCAACAAATTTAAAGAGACTTCAAAATGGTCAATCATTTCATTAAAAACAGCTGATGGGTGTATATATGTGAAGAAAGAATAACATGGAAAAGTGTTGCTGAGTTTATATAATCACTCCTCAGGGATCGGATTCCTGTCAATCAGTGTCAGAAGTGGGATTTGAACCCACGCCTCCAGTGGAGACTGCGACCTGAACGCAGCGCCTTAGACCGCTCGGCCATCCTGACTGAAAAACCATGAAAATAGTGCAAATTACGCTACATTCGTAGTTACATCACATTTTGTTACTAAAGTCTCAGGTAAGACATTGTGTGTCCACTTTTGCCCTGCAATGCAACAAATTTAAAGAGACTTCAAAATGGTCAATTATTTCATTAAAAACAGCTGATGGGTGTATATATGTGAAGAAAGAATAACATGGAAAAGTGTTGCTGAGTTTATATAATCACTCCTCAGGGATCGGATTCCTGTCAATCAGTGTCATGAAGGGGGATTTTAACCCACGCCTCCAGTGGAGACTGCGACCTGAACGCAGCGCCTTAGACCGCTCGGCCATCCTGACTGAAAAACCATGAAAATAGTGCAAATTACGCTACATTCGTAGTTACATCACATTTTGTTACTAAAGTCTCAGGTAAGACATTGTGTGTCCACTTTTGCCCTGCAATGCAACAAATTTAAAGAGACTTCAAAATGGTCAATCATTTCATTAAAAAACAGCTGATGGGTGTATATATGTGAAGAAAGAATAACATGGAAAACTTTTGCTGAGTTTATATAATCACTCCTCAGGGATCGGATTCCTGTCAATCAGTGTCAGAAGTGGGATTTGAACCCACGCCTCCAGTGGAGACTGCGACCTGAACGCAGCGCCTTAGACCGCTCGGCCATCCTGACTGAAAAACCATGAAAATAGTGCAAATTACGCTACATTCGTAGTTACATCACATTTTGTTACTAAAGTCTCAGGTAAGACATTGTGTGTCCACTTTTGCCCTGCAATGCAACAAATTTAAAGAGACTTCAAAATGGTCAATTATTTCATTAAAAAACAGCTGATGGGTGTATATATGTGAAGAAAGAATAACATGGAAAAGTGTTGCTGAGTTTATATAATCACTCCTCAGGGATCGGATTCCTGTCAATCAGTGTCATGAAGTGGGATTTTAACCCACGCCTCCAGTGGAGACTGCGACCTGAACAGCAGCGCCTTAGACCGCTCGGCCATCCTGACTGAAAAACCATGAAAATAGTGCAAATTACGCTACATTCGTAGTTACATCACATTTGGTTACTAAAGTCTCAGGTAAGACATTGTGTGTCCACTTTTGCCCTGCAATGCAACAAATTTAAAGAGACTTCAAAATGGTCAATTATTTCATTAAAAAACAGCTGATGGGTGTATATATGTGAAGAAAGAATAACATGGAAAAGTGTTGCTGAGTTTATATAATCACTCCTCAGGGATCGGATTCCTGTCAATCAGTGTCTGAAGGGGGATTTTAACCCACGCCTCCAGTGGAGACTGCGACCTGAACACAGCGCCTTAGACCGCTCGGCCATCCTGACTGAAAAACCATGAAAATAGTGCAAATTACGCTACATTCGTAGTTACATCACATTTGTTACTAAAGTCTCAGGTAAGACATTGTGTGTCCACTTTTGCCCTGCAATGCAACAAATTTAAAGAGACTTCAAAATGGTCAATTATTTCATTAAAAAACAGCTGATGGGTGTATATATGTGAAGAAAGAATAACATGGAAAACTTTTGCTGAGTTTATATAATCACTCCTCAGGGATCGGATTCCTGTCAATCAGTGTCAGAAGTGGGATTTGAACCCACGCCTCCAGTGGAGACTGCGACCTGAACGCAGCGCCTTAGACCGCTCGGCCATCCTGACTGAAAAACCATGAAAATAGTGCAAATTACGCTACATTCGTAGTTACATCACATTTGGTTACTAAAGTCTCAGGTAAGACATTGTGTGTCCACTTTTGCCCTGCAATGCAACAAATTTAAAGAGACTTCAAAATGGTCAATTATTTCATTAAAAAACAGCTGATGGGTGTATATATGTGAAGAAAGAATAACATGGAAAAGTGTTGCTGAGTTTATATAATCACTCCTCAGGGATCGGATTCCTGTCAATCAGTGTCAGAAGTGGGATTTTAACCCACGCCTCCAGTGGAGACTGCGACCTGAACGCAGCGCCTTAGACCGCTCGGCCATCCTGACTGAAAAACCATGAAAATAGTGCAAATTACGCTACATTCGTAGTTACATCACATTTTGTTACTAAAGTCTCAGGTAAGACATTGTGTGTCCACTTTTGCCCTGCAATGCAACAAATTTAAAGAGACTTCAAAATGGTCAATTATTTCATTAAAAAACAGCTGATGGGTGTATATATGTGAAGAAAGAATAACATGGAAAAGTGTTGCTGAGTTTATATAATCACTCCTCAGGGATCGGATTCCTGTCAATCAGTGTCAGAAGTGGGATTTTAACCCACGCCTCCAGTGGAGACTGCGACCTGAACAGCAGCGCCTTAGACCGCTCGGCCATCCTGACTGAAAAACCATGAAAATAGTGCAAATTACGCTACATTCGTAGTTACATCACATTTTGTTACTAAAGTCTCAGGTAAGACATTGTGTGTCCACTTTTGCCCTGCAATGCAACAAATTTAAAGAGACTTCAAAATGGTCAATTATTTCATTAAAAACAGCTGATGGGTGTATATATGTGAAGAAAGAATAACATGGAAAAGTGTTGCTGAGTTTATATAATCACTCCTCAGGGATCGGATTCCTGTCAATCAGTGTCAGAAGTGGGATTTAACCCACGCCTCCAGTGGAGACTGCGACCTGAACGCAGCGCCTTAGACCGCTCGGCCATCCTGACTGAAAAACCATGAAAATAGTGCAAATTACGCTACATTCGTAGTTACATCACATTTTGTTACTAAAGTCTCAGGTAAGACATTGTGTGTCCACTTTTGCCCTGCAATGCAACAAATTTAAAGAGACTTCAAAATGGTCAATTATTTCATTAAAAAACAGCTGATGGGTGTATATATGTGAAGAAAGAATAACATGGAAAAGTGTTGCTGAGTTTATATAATCACTCCTCAGGGATCGGATTCCTGTCAATCAGTGTCATGAAGTGGGATTTTAACCCACGCCTCCAGTGGAGACTGCGACCTGAACGCAGCGCCTTAGACCGCTCGGCCATCCTGACTGAAAAACCATGAAAATAGTGCAAATTACGCTACATTCGTAGTTACATCACATTTTGTTACTAAAGTCTCAGGTAAGACATTGTGTGTCCACTTTTGCCCTGCAATGCAACAAATTTAAAGAGACTTCAAAATGGTCAATTATTTCATTAAAAAACAGCTGATGGGTGTATATATGTGAAGAAAGAATAACATGGAAAAGTGTTGCTGAGTTTATATAATCACTCCTCAGGGATCGGATTCCTGTCAATCAGTGTCAGAAGTGGGATTTGAACCCACGCCTCCAGTGGAGACTGCGACCTGAACGCAGCGCCTTAGACCGCTCGGCCATCCTGACTGAAAAACCATGAAAATAGTGCAAATTACGCTACATTCGTAGTTACATCACATTTTGTTACTAAAGTCTCAGGTAAGACATTGTGTGTCCACTTTTGCCCTGCAATGCAACAAATTTAAAGAGACTTCAAAATGGTCAATTATTTCATTAAAAACAGCTGATGGGTGTATATATGTGAAGAAAGAATAACATGGAAAAGTGTTGCTGAGTTTATATAATCACTCCTCAGGGATCGGATTCCTGTCAATCAGTGTCAGAAGTGGGATTTTAACCCACGCCTCCAGTGGAGACTGCGACCTGAACGCAGCGCCTTAGACCGCTCGGCCATCCTGACTGAAAAACCATGAAAATAGTGCAAATTACGCTACATTCGTAGTTACATCACATTTTGTTACTAAAGTCTCAGGTAAGACATTGTGTGTCCACTTTTGCCCTGCAATGCAACAAATTTAAAGAGACTTCAAAATGGTCAATTATTTCATTAAAAAACAGCTGATGGGTGTATATATGTGAAGAAAGAATAACATGGAAAAGTGTTGCTGAGTTTATATAATCACTCCTCAGGGATCGGATTCCTGTCAATCAGTGTCAGAAGTGGGATTTGAACCCACGCCTCCAGTGGAGACTGCGACCTGAACGCAGCGCCTTAGACCGCTCGGCCATCCTGACTGAAAAACCATGAAAATAGTGCAAATTACGCTACATTCGTAGTTACATCACATTTGGTTACTAAAGTCTCAGGTAAGACATTGTGTGTCCACTTTTGCCCTGCAATGCAACAAATTTAAAGAGACTTCAAAATGGTCAATTATTTCATTAAAAAACAGCTGATGGGTGTATATATGTGAAGAAAGAATAACATGGAAAAGTGTTGCTGAGTTTATATAATCACTCCTCAGGGATCGGATTCCTGTCAATCAGTGTCAGAAGTGGGATTTTAACCCACGCCTCCAGTGGAGACTGCGACCTGAACGCAGCGCCTTAGACCGCTCGGCCATCCTGACTGAAAAACCATGAAAATAGTGCAAATTACGCTACATTCGTAGTTACATCACATTTTGTTACTAAAGTCTCAGGTAAGACATTGTGTGTCCACTTTTGCCCTGCAATGCAACAAATTTAAAGAGACTTCAAAATGGTCAATTATTTCATTAAAAAACAGCTGATGGGTGTATATATGTGAAGAAAGAATAACATGGAAAAGTGTTGCTGAGTTTATATAATCACTCCTCAGGGATCGGATTCCTGTCAATCAGTGTCATGAAGTGGGATTTTAACCCACGCCTCCAGTGGAGACTGCGACCTGAACGCAGCGCCTTAGACCGCTCGGCCATCCTGACTGAAAAACCATGAAAATAGTGCAAATTACGCTACATTCGTAGTTACATCACATTTTGTTACTAAAGTCTCAGGTAAGACATTGTGTGTCCACTTTTGCCCTGCAATGCAACAAATTTAAAGAGACTTCAAAATGGTCAATTCATTTCATTAAAAACAGCTGATGGGTGTATATATGTGAAGAAAGAATAACATGGAAAAGTGTTGCTGAGTTTATATAATCACTCCTCAGGGATCGGATTCCTGTCAATCAGTGTCAGAAGTGGGATTTGAACCCACGCCTCCAGTGGAGACTGCGACCTGAACGCAGCGCCTTAGACCGCTCGGCCATCCTGACTGAAAAACCATGAAAATAGTGCAAATTACGCTACATTCGTAGTTACATCACATTTGGTTACTAAAGTCTCAGGTAAGACATTGTGTGTCCACTTTTGCCCTGCAATGCAACAAATTTAAAGAGACTTCAAAATGGTCAATTATTTCATTAAAAAACAGCTGATGGGTGTATATATGTGAAGAAAGAATAACATGGAAAAGTGTTGCTGAGTTTATATAATCACTCCTCAGGGATCGGATTCCTGTCAATCAGTGTCAGAAGTGGGATTTGAACCCACGCCTCCAGTGGAGACTGCGACCTGAACACAGCGCCTTAGACCGCTCGGCCATCCTGACTGAAAAACCATGAAAATAGTGCAAATTACGCTACATTCGTAGTTACATCACATTTGGTTACTAAAGTCTCAGGTAAGACATTGTGTGTCCACTTTTGCCCTGCAATGCAACAAATTTAAAGAGACTTCAAAATGGTCAATTATTTCATTAAAAACAGCTGATGGGTGTATATATGTGAAGAAAGAATAACATGGAAAAGTGTTGCTGAGTTTATATAATCACTCCTCAGGGATCGGATTCCTGTCAATCAGTGTCAGAAGTGGGATTTGAACCCACGCCTCCAGTGGAGACTGCGACCTGAACGCAGCGCCTTAGACCGCTCGGCCATCCTGACTGAAAAACCATGAAAATAGTGCAAATTACGCTACATTCGTAGTTACATCACATTTTGTTACTAAAGTCTCAGGTAAGACATTGTGTGTCCACTTTTGCCCTGCAATGCAACAAATTTAAAGAGACTTCAAAATGGTCAATTATTTCATTAAAAAACAGCTGATGGGTGTATATATGTGAAGAAAGAATAACATGGAAAAGTGTTGCTGAGTTTATATAATCACTCCTCAGGGATCGGATTCCTGTGAATCAGTGTCTGAAGGGGGATTTTAACCCACGCCTCCAGTGGAGACTGCGACCTGAACACAGCGCCTTAGACCGCTCGGCCATCCTGACTGAAAAACCATGAAAATAGTGCAAATTACGCTACATTCGTAGTTACATCACATTTTGTTACTAAAGTCTCAGGTAAGACATTGTGTGTCCACTTTTGCCCTGCAATGCAACAAATTTAAAGAGACTTCAAAATGGTCAATTATTTCATTAAAAAACAGCTGATGGGTGTATATATGTGAAGAAAGAATAACATGGAAAAGTGTTGCTGAGTTTATATAATCACTCCTCAGGGATCGGATTCCTGTCAATCAGTGTCAGAAGTGGGATTTTAACCCACGCCTCCAGTGGAGACTGCGACCTGAACGCAGCGCCTTAGACCGCTCGGCCATCCTGACTGAAAAACCATGAAAATAGTGCAAATTACGCTACATTCGTAGTTACATCACATTTGGTTACTAAAGTCTCAGGTAAGACATTGTGTGTCCACTTTTGCCCTGCAATGCAACAAATTTAAAGAGACTTCAAAATGGTCAATTATTTCATTAAAAAACAGCTGATGGGTGTATATATGTGAAGAAAGAATAACATGGAAAACTTTTGCTGAGTTTATATAATCACTCCTCAGGGATCGGATTCCTGTCAATCAGTGTCAGAAGTGGGATTTGAACCCACGCCTCCAGTGGAGACTGCGACCTGAACGCAGCGCCTTAGACCGCTCGGCCATCCTGACTGAAAAACCATGAAAATAGTGCAAATTACGCTACATTCGTAGTTACATCACATTTGGTTACTAAAGTCTCAGGTAAGACATTGTGTGTCCACTTTTGCCCTGCAATGCAACAAATTTAAAGAGACTTCAAAATGGTCAATTATTTCATTAAAAAACAGCTGATGGGTGTATATATGTGAAGAAAGAATAACATGGAAAAGTGTTGCTGAGTTTATATAATCACTCCTCAGGGATCGGATTCCTGTCAATCAGTGTCAGAAGTGGGATTTTAACCCACGCCTCCAGTGGAGACTGCGACCTGAACGCAGCGCCTTAGACCGCTCGGCCATCCTGACTGAAAAACCATGAAAATAGTGCAAATTACGCTACATTCGTAGTTACATCACATTTTGTTACTAAAGTCTCAGGTAAGACATTGTGTGTCCACTTTTGCCCTGCAATGCAACAAATTTAAAGAGACTTCAAAATGGTCAATTATTTCATTAAAAAACAGCTGATGGGTGTATATATGTGAAGAAAGAATAACATGGAAAAGTGTTGCTGAGTTTATATAATCACTCCTCAGGGATCGGATTCCTGTCAATCAGTGTCAGAAGTGGGATTTGAACCCACGCCTCCAGTGGAGACTGCGACCTGAACGCAGCGCCTTAGACCGCTCGGCCATCCTGACTGAAAAACCATGAAAATAGTGCAAATTACGCTACATTCGTAGTTACATCACATTTTGTTACTAAAGTCTCAGGTAAGACATTGTGTGTCCACTTTTGCCCTGCAATGCAACAAATTTAAAGAGACTTCAAAATGGTCAATTATTTCATTAAAAAACAGCTGATGGGTGTATATATGTGAAGAAAGAATAACATGGAAAAGTGTTGCTGAGTTTATATAATCACTCCTCAGGGATCGGATTCCTGTCAATCAGTGTCATGAAGTGGGATTTTAACCCACGCCTCCAGTGGAGACTGCGACCTGAACGCAGCGCCTTAGACCGCTCGGCCATCCTGACTGAAAAACCATGAAAATAGTGCAAATTACGCTACATTCGTAGTTACATCACATTTTGTTACTAAAGTCTCAGGTAAGACATTGTGTGTCCACTTTTGCCCTGCAATGCAACAAATTTAAAGAGACTTCAAAATGGTCAATTATTTCATTAAAAAACAGCTGATGGGTGTATATATGTGAAGAAAGAATAACATGGAAAACTTTTGCTGAGTTTATATAATCACTCCTCAGGGATCGGATTCCTGTCAATCAGTGTCAGAAGTGGGATTTGAACCCACGCCTCCAGTGGAGACTGCGACCTGAACGCAGCGCCTTAGACCGCTCGGCCATCCTGACTGAAAAACCATGAAAATAGTGCAAATTACGCTACATTCGTAGTTACATCACATTTGGTTACTAAAGTCTCAGGTAAGACATTGTGTGTCCACTTTTGCCCTGCAATGCAACAAATTTAAAGAGACTTCAAAATGGTCAATTCATTTCATTAAAAAACAGCTGATGGGTGTATATATGTGAAGAAAGAATAACATGGAAAACTTTTGCTGAGTTTATATAATCACTCCTCAGGGATCGGATTCCTGTCAATCAGTGTCAGAAGTGGGATTTGAACCCACGCCTCCAGTGGAGACTGCGACCTGAACACAGCGCCTTAGACCGCTCGGCCATCCTGACTGAAAAACCATGAAAATAGTGCAAATTACGCTACATTCGTAGTTACATCACATTTTGTTACTAAAGTCTCAGGTAAGACATTGTGTGTCCACTTTTGCCCTGCAATGCAACAAATTTAAAGAGACTTCAAAATGGTCAATCATTTCATTAAAAAACAGCTGATGGGTGTATATATGTGAAGAAAGAATAACATGGAAAAGTGTTGCTGAGTTTATATAATCACTCCTCAGGGATCGGATTCCTGTCAATCAGTGTCAGAAGTGGGATTTTAACCCACGCCTCCAGTGGAGACTGCGACCTGAACGCAGCGCCTTAGACCGCTCGGCCATCCTGACTGAAAAACCATGAAAATAGTGCAAATTACGCTACATTCGTAGTTACATCACATTTTGTTACTAAAGTCTCAGGTAAGACATTGTGTGTCCACTTTTGCCCTGCAATGCAACAAATTTAAAGAGACTTCAAAATGGTCAATTATTTCATTAAAAAACAGCTGATGGGTGTATATATGTGAAGAAAGAATAACATGGAAAAGTGTTGCTGAGTTTATATAATCACTCCTCAGGGATCGGATTCCTGTCAATCAGTGTCATGAAGTGGGATTTTAACCCACGCCTCCAGTGGAGACTGCGACCTGAACGCAGCGCCTTAGACCGCTCGGCCATCCTGACTGAAAAACCATGAAAATAGTGCAAATTACGCTACATTCGTAGTTACATCACATTTTGTTACTAAAGTCTCAGGTAAGACATTGTGTGTCCACTTTTGCCCTGCAATGCAACAAATTTAAAGAGACTTCAAAATGGTCAATTATTTCATTAAAAAACAGCTGATGGGTGTATATATGTGAAGAAAGAATAACATGGAAAACTTTTGCTGAGTTTATATAATCACTCCTCAGGGATCGGATTCCTGTCAATCAGTGTCAGAAGTGGGATTTGAACCCACGCCTCCAGTGGAGACTGCGACCTGAACGCAGCGCCTTAGACCGCTCGGCCATCCTGACTGAAAAACCATGAAAATAGTGCAAATTACGCTACATTCGTAGTTACATCACATTTGGTTACTAAAGTCTCAGGTAAGACATTGTGTGTCCACTTTTGCCCTGCAATGCAACAAATTTAAAGAGACTTCAAAATGGTCAATCATTTCATTAAAAACAGCTGATGGGTGTATATATGTGAAGAAAGAATAACATGGAAAAGTGTTGCTGAGTTTATATAATCACTCCTCAGGGATCGGATTCCTGTGAATCAGTGTCTGAAGGGGGATTTTAACCCACGCCTCCAGTGGAGACTGCGACCTGAACGCAGCGCCTTAGACCGCTCGGCCATCCTGACTGAAAAACCATGAAAATAGTGCAAATTACGCTACATTCGTAGTTACATCACATTTTGTTACTAAAGTCTCAGGTAAGACATTGTGTGTCCACTTTTGCCCTGCAATGCAACAAATTTAAAGAGACTTCAAAATGGTCAATTATTTCATTAAAAAACAGCTGATGGGTGTATATATGTGAAGAAAGAATAACATGGAAAAGTGTTGCTGAGTTTATATAATCACTCCTCAGGGATCGGATTCCTGTCAATCAGTGTCAGAAGTGGGATTTGAACCCACGCCTCCAGTGGAGACTGCGACCTGAACGCAGCGCCTTAGACCGCTCGGCCATCCTGACTGAAAAACCATGAAAATAGTGCAAATTACGCTACATTCGTAGTTACATCACATTTTGTTACTAAAGTCTCAGGTAAGACATTGTGTGTCCACTTTTGCCCTGCAATGCAACAAATTTAAAGAGACTTCAAAATGGTCAATTCATTTCATTAAAAACAGCTGATGGGTGTATATATGTGAAGAAAGAATAACATGGAAAAGTGTTGCTGAGTTTATATAATCACTCCTCAGGGATCGGATTCCTGTCAATCAGTGTCAGAAGTGGGATTTTAACCCACGCCTCCAGTGGAGACTGCGACCTGAACGCAGCGCCTTAGACCGCTCGGCCATCCTGACTGAAAAACCATGAAAATAGTGCAAATTACGCTACATTCGTAGTTACATCACATTTTGTTACTAAAGTCTCAGGTAAGACATTGTGTGTCCACTTTTGCCCTGCAATGCAACAAATTTAAAGAGACTTCAAAATGGTCAATTATTTCATTAAAAAACAGCTGATGGGTGTATATATGTGAAGAAAGAATAACATGGAAAACTTTTGCTGAGTTTATATAATCACTCCTCAGGGATCGGATTCCTGTCAATCAGTGTCAGAAGTGGGATTTGAACCCACGCCTCCAGTGGAGACTGCGACCTGAACGCAGCGCCTTAGACCGCTCGGCCATCCTGACTGAAAAACCATGAAAATAGTGCAAATTACGCTACATTCGTAGTTACATCACATTTTGTTACTAAAGTCTCAGGTAAGACATTGTGTGTCCACTTTTGCCCTGCAATGCAACAAATTTAAAGAGACTTCAAAATGGTCAATTATTTCATTAAAAAACAGCTGATGGGTGTATATATGTGAAGAAAGAATAACATGGAAAAGTGTTGCTGAGTTTATATAATCACTCCTCAGGGATCGGATTCCTGTCAATCAGTGTCAGAAGTGGGATTTGAACCCACGCCTCCAGTGGAGACTGCGACCTGAACGCAGCGCCTTAGACCGCTCGGCCATCCTGACTGAAAAACCATGAAAATAGTGCAAATTACGCTACATTCGTAGTTACATCACATTTGGTTACTAAAGTCTCAGGTAAGACATTGTGTGTCCACTTTTGCCCTGCAATGCAACAAATTTAAAGAGACTTCAAAATGGTCAATTATTTCATTAAAAAACAGCTGATGGGTGTATATATGTGAAGAAAGAATAACATGGAAAAGTGTTGCTGAGTTTATATAATCACTCCTCAGGGATCGGATTCCTGTCAATCAGTGTCAGAAGTGGGATTTTAACCCACGCCTCCAGTGGAGACTGCGACCTGAACGCAGCGCCTTAGACCGCTCGGCCATCCTGACTGAAAAACCATGAAAATAGTGCAAATTACGCTACATTCGTAGTTACATCACATTTTGTTACTAAAGTCTCAGGTAAGACATTGTGTGTCCACTTTTGCCCTGCAATGCAACAAATTTAAAGAGACTTCAAAATGGTCAATTCATTTCATTAAAAAACAGCTGATGGGTGTATATATGTGAAGAAAGAATAACATGGAAAAGTGTTGCTGAGTTTATATAATCACTCCTCAGGGATCGGATTCCTGTCAATCAGTGTCAGAAGTGGGATTTTAACCCACGCCTCCAGTGGAGACTGCGACCTGAACGCAGCGCCTTAGACCGCTCGGCCATCCTGACTGAAAAACCATGAAAATAGTGCAAATTACGCTACATTCGTAGTTACATCACATTTTGTTACTAAAGTCTCAGGTAAGACATTGTGTGTCCACTTTTGCCCTGCAATGCAACAAATTTAAAGAGACTTCAAAATGGTCAATTATTTCATTAAAAAACAGCTGATGGGTGTATATATGTGAAGAAAGAATAACATGGAAAAGTGTTGCTGAGTTTATATAATCACTCCTCAGGGATCGGATTCCTGTCAATCAGTGTCATGAAGTGGGATTTTAACCCACGCCTCCAGTGGAGACTGCGACCTGAACAGCAGCGCCTTAGACCGCTCGGCCATCCTGACTGAAAAACCATGAAAATAGTGCAAATTACGCTACATTCGTAGTTACATCACATTTTGTTACTAAAGTCTCAGGTAAGACATTGTGTGTCCACTTTTGCCCTGCAATGCAACAAATTTAAAGAGACTTCAAAATGGTCAATTCATTTCATTAAAAAACAGCTGATGGGTGTATATATGTGAAGAAAGAATAACATGGAAAAGTGTTGCTGAGTTTATATAATCACTCCTCAGGGATCGGATTCCTGTCAATCAGTGTCAGAAGTGGGATTTGAACCCACGCCTCCAGTGGAGACTGCGACCTGAAAGCAGCGCCTTAGACCGCTCGGCCATCCTGACTGAAAAACCATGAAAATAGTGCAAATTACGCTACATTCGTAGTTACATCACATTTGGTTACTAAAGTCTCAGGTAAGACATTGTGTGTCCACTTTTGCCCTGCAATGCAACAAATTTAAAGAGACTTCAAAATGGTCAATCATTTCATTAAAAAACAGCTGATGGGTGTATATATGTGAAGAAAGAATAACATGGAAAAGTGTTGCTGAGTTTATATAATCACTCCTCAGGGATCGGATTCCTGTCAATCAGTGTCAGAAGTGGGATTTGAACCCACGCCTCCAGTGGAGACTGCGACCTGAACGCAGCGCCTTAGACCGCTCGGCCATCCTGACTGAAAAACCATGAAAATAGTGCAAATTACGCTACATTCGTAGTTACATCACATTTGGTTACTAAAGTCTCAGGTAAGACATTGTGTGTCCACTTTTGCCCTGCAATGCAACAAATTTAAAGAGACTTCAAAATGGTCAATCATTTCATTAAAAACAGCTGATGGGTGTATATATGTGAAGAAAGAATAACATGGAAAAGTGTTGCTGAGTTTATATAATCACTCCTCAGGGATCGGATTCCTGTCAATCAGTGTCTGAAGTGGGATTTTAACCCACGCCTCCAGTGGAGACTGCGACCTGAACGCAGCGCCTTAGACCGCTCGGCCATCCTGACTGAAAAACCATGAAAATAGTGCAAATTACGCTACATTCGTAGTTACATCACATTTTGTTACTAAAGTCTCAGGTAAGACATTGTGTGTCCACTTTTGCCCTGCAATGCAACAAATTTAAAGAGACTTCAAAATGGTCAATTATTTCATTAAAAAACAGCTGATGGGTGTATATATGTGAAGAAAGAATAACATGGAAAAGTGTTGCTGAGTTTATATAATCACTCCTCAGGGATCGGATTCCTGTCAATCAGTGTCAGAAGTGGGATTTGAACCCACGCCTCCAGTGGAGACTGCGACCTGAACGCAGCGCCTTAGACCGCTCGGCCATCCTGACTGAAAAACCATGAAAATAGTGCAAATTACGCTACATTCGTAGTTACATCACATTTTGTTACTAAAGTCTCAGGTAAGACATTGTGTGTCCACTTTTGCCCTGCAATGCAACAAATTTAAAGAGACTTCAAAATGGTCAATTATTTCATTAAAAACAGCTGATGGGTGTATATATGTGAAGAAAGAATAACATGGAAAAGTGTTGCTGAGTTTATATAATCACTCCTCAGGGATCGGATTCCTGTCAATCAGTGTCTGAAGTGGGATTTTAACCCACGCCTCCAGTGGAGACTGCGACCTGAACAGCAGCGCCTTAGACCGCTCGGCCATCCTGACTGAAAAACCATGAAAATAGTGCAAATTACGCTACATTCGTAGTTACATCACATTTGTTACTAAAGTCTCAGGTAAGACATTGTGTGTCCACTTTTGCCCTGCAATGCAACAAATTTAAAGAGACTTCAAAATGGTCAATTCATTTCATTAAAAACAGCTGATGGGTGTATATATGTGAAGAAAGAATAACATGGAAAAGTGTTGCTGAGTTTATATAATCACTCCTCAGGGATCGGATTCCTGTCAATCAGTGTCAGAAGTGGGATTTGAACCCACGCCTCCAGTGGAGACTGCGACCTGAACGCAGCGCCTTAGACCGCTCGGCCATCCTGACTGAAAAACCATGAAAATAGTGCAAATTACGCTACATTCGTAGTTACATCACATTTGGTTACTAAAGTCTCAGGTAAGACATTGTGTGTCCACTTTTGCCCTGCAATGCAACAAATTTAAAGAGACTTCAAAATGGTCAATTATTTCATTAAAAAACAGCTGATGGGTGTATATATGTGAAGAAAGAATAACATGGAAAAGTGTTGCTGAGTTTATATAATCACTCCTCAGGGATCGGATTCCTGTCAATCAGTGTCAGAAGTGGGATTTGAACCCACGCCTCCAGTGGAGACTGCGACCTGAACGCAGCGCCTTAGACCGCTCGGCCATCCTGACTGAAAAACCATGAAAATAGTGCAAATTACGCTACATTCGTAGTTACATCACATTTGGTTACTAAAGTCTCAGGTAAGACATTGTGTGTCCACTTTTGCCCTGCAATGCAACAAATTTAAAGAGACTTCAAAATGGTCAATCATTTCATTAAAAACAGCTGATGGGTGTATATATGTGAAGAAAGAATAACATGGAAAAGTGTTGCTGAGTTTATATAATCACTCCTCAGGGATCGGATTCCTGTCAATCAGTGTCTAGAAGTGGGATTTTAACCCACGCCTCCAGTGGAGACTGCGACCTGAACGCAGCGCCTTAGACCGCTCGGCCATCCTGACTGAAAAACCATGAAAATAGTGCAAATTACGCTACATTCGTAGTTACATCACATTTTGTTACTAAAGTCTCAGGTAAGACATTGTGTGTCCACTTTTGCCCTGCAATGCAACAAATTTAAAGAGACTTCAAAATGGTCAATTATTTCATTAAAAAACAGCTGATGGGTGTATATATGTGAAGAAAGAATAACATGGAAAAGTGTTGCTGAGTTTATATAATCACTCCTCAGGGATCGGATTCCTGTCAATCAGTGTCAGAAGTGGGATTTGAACCCACGCCTCCAGTGGAGACTGCGACCTGAACGCAGCGCCTTAGACCGCTCGGCCATCCTGACTGAAAAACCATGAAAATAGTGCAAATTACGCTACATTCGTAGTTACATCACATTTTGTTACTAAAGTCTCAGGTAAGACATTGTGTGTCCACTTTTGCCCTGCAATGCAACAAATTTAAAGAGACTTCAAAATGGTCAATTATTTCATTAAAAACAGCTGATGGGTGTATATATGTGAAGAAAGAATAACATGGAAAAGTGTTGCTGAGTTTATATAATCACTCCTCAGGGATCGGATTCCTGTCAATCAGTGTCTGAAGGGGGATTTTAACCCACGCCTCCAGTGGAGACTGCGACCTGAACGCAGCGCCTTAGACCGCTCGGCCATCCTGACTGAAAAACCATGAAAATAGTGCAAATTACGCTACATTCGTAGTTACATCACATTTTGTTACTAAAGTCTCAGGTAAGACATTGTGTGTCCACTTTTGCCCTGCAATGCAACAAATTTAAAGAGACTTCAAAATGGTCAATCATTTCATTAAAAACAGCTGATGGGTGTATATATGTGAAGAAAGAATAACATGGAAAAGTGTTGCTGAGTTTATATAATCACTCCTCAGGGATCGGATTCCTGTCAATCAGTGTCATGAAGTGGGATTTGAACCCACGCCTCCAGTGGAGACTGCGACCTGAACGCAGCGCCTTAGACCGCTCGGCCATCCTGACTGAAAAACCATGAAAATAGTGCAAATTACGCTACATTCGTAGTTACATCACATTTTGTTACTAAAGTCTCAGGTAAGACATTGTGTGTCCACTTTTGCCCTGCAATGCAACAAATTTAAAGAGACTTCAAAATGGTCAATTCATTTCATTAAAAAACAGCTGATGGGTGTATATATGTGAAGAAAGAATAACATGGAAAAGTGTTGCTGAGTTTATATAATCACTCCTCAGGGATCGGATTCCTGTCAATCAGTGTCAGAAGTGGGATTTGAACCCACGCCTCCAGTGGAGACTGCGACCTGAACGCAGCGCCTTAGACCGCTCGGCCATCCTGACTGAAAAACCATGAAAATAGTGCAAATTACGCTACATTCGTAGTTACATCACATTTTGTTACTAAAGTCTCAGGTAAGACATTGTGTGTCCACTTTTGCCCTGCAATGCAACAAATTTAAAGAGACTTCAAAATGGTCAATTATTTCATTAAAAAACAGCTGATGGGTGTATATATGTGAAGAAAGAATAACATGGAAAAGTGTTGCTGAGTTTATATAATCACTCCTCAGGGATCGGATTCCTGTCAATCAGTGTCAGAAGTGGGATTTGAACCCACGCCTCCAGTGGAGACTGCGACCTGAACGCAGCGCCTTAGACCGCTCGGCCATCCTGACTGAAAAACCATGAAAATAGTGCAAATTACGCTACATTCGTAGTTACATCACATTTTGTTACTAAAGTCTCAGGTAAGACATTGTGTGTCCACTTTTGCCCTGCAATGCAACAAATTTAAAGAGACTTCAAAATGGTCAATTATTTCATTAAAAAACAGCTGATGGGTGTATATATGTGAAGAAAGAATAACATGGAAAAGTGTTGCTGAGTTTATATAATCACTCCTCAGGGATCGGATTCCTGTCAATCAGTGTCAGAAGTGGGATTTGAACCCACGCCTCCAGTGGAGACTGCGACCTGAACGCAGCGCCTTAGACCGCTCGGCCATCCTGACTGAAAAACCATGAAAATAGTGCAAATTACGCTACATTCGTAGTTACATCACATTTGTTACTAAAGTCTCAGGTAAGACATTGTGTGTCCACTTTTGCCCTGCAATGCAACAAATTTAAAGAGACTTCAAAATGGTCAATCATTTCATTAAAAAACAGCTGATGGGTGTATATATGTGAAGAAAGAATAACATGGAAAAGTGTTGCTGAGTTTATATAATCACTCCTCAGGGATCGGATTCCTGTCAATCAGTGTCATGAAGTGGGATTTGAACCCACGCCTCCAGTGGAGACTGCGACCTGAACACAGCGCCTTAGACCGCTCGGCCATCCTGACTGAAAAACCATGAAAATAGTGCAAATTACGCTACATTCGTAGTTACATCACATTTGGTTACTAAAGTCTCAGGTAAGACATTGTGTGTCCACTTTTGCCCTGCAATGCAACAAATTTAAAGAGACTTCAAAATGGTCAATCATTTCATTAAAAAACAGCTGATGGGTGTATATATGTGAAGAAAGAATAACATGGAAAAGTGTTGCTGAGTTTATATAATCACTCCTCAGGGATCGGATTCCTGTCAATCAGTGTCAGAAGTGGGATTTGAACCCACGCCTCCAGTGGAGACTGCGACCTGAACGCAGCGCCTTAGACCGCTCGGCCATCCTGACTGAAAAACCATGAAAATAGTGCAAATTACGCTACATTCGTAGTTACATCACATTTGGTTACTAAAGTCTCAGGTAAGACATTGTGTGTCCACTTTTGCCCTGCAATGCAACAAATTTAAAGAGACTTCAAAATGGTCAATTCATTTCATTAAAAAACAGCTGATGGGTGTATATATGTGAAGAAAGAATAACATGGAAAACTGTTGCTGAGTTTATATAATCACTCCTCAGGGATCGGATTCCTGTCAATCAGTGTCTAGAAGTGGGATTTGAACCCACGCCTCCAGTGGAGACTGCGACCTGAACGCAGCGCCTTAGACCGCTCGGCCATCCTGACTGAAAAACCATGAAAATAGTGCAAATTACGCTACATTCGTAGTTACATCACATTTTGTTACTAAAGTCTCAGGTAAGACATTGTGTGTCCACTTTTGCCCTGCAATGCAACAAATTTAAAGAGACTTCAAAATGGTCAATTATTTCATTAAAAACAGCTGATGGGTGTATATATGTGAAGAAAGAATAACATGGAAAAGTGTTGCTGAGTTTATATAATCACTCCTCAGGGATCGGATTCCTGTCAATCAGTGTCATGAAGTGGGATTTTAACCCACGCCTCCAGTGGAGACTGCGACCTGAACGCAGCGCCTTAGACCGCTCGGCCATCCTGACTGAAAAACCATGAAAATAGTGCAAATTACGCTACATTCGTAGTTACATCACATTTGGTTACTAAAGTCTCAGGTAAGACATTGTGTGTCCACTTTTGCCCTGCAATGCAACAAATTTAAAGAGACTTCAAAATGGTCAATCATTTCATTAAAAACAGCTGATGGGTGTATATATGTGAAGAAAGAATAACATGGAAAAGTGTTGCTGAGTTTATATAATCACTCCTCAGGGATCGGATTCCTGTCAATCAGTGTCTGAAGTGGGATTTTAACCCACGCCTCCAGTGGAGACTGCGACCTGAACACAGCGCCTTAGACCGCTCGGCCATCCTGACTGAAAAACCATGAAAATAGTGCAAATTACGCTACATTCGTAGTTACATCACATTTGGTTACTAAAGTCTCAGGTAAGACATTGTGTGTCCACTTTTGCCCTGCAATGCAACAAATTTAAAGAGACTTCAAAATGGTCAATCATTTCATTAAAAACAGCTGATGGGTGTATATATGTGAAGAAAGAATAACATGGAAAAGTGTTGCTGAGTTTATATAATCACTCCTCAGGGATCGGATTCCTGTGAATCAGTGTCTAGAAGGGGATTTTAACCCACGCCTCCAGTGGAGACTGCGACCTGAACGCAGCGCCTTAGACCGCTCGGCCATCCTGACTGAAAAACCATGAAAATAGTGCAAATTACGCTACATTCGTAGTTACATCACATTTTGTTACTAAAGTCTCAGGTAAGACATTGTGTGTCCACTTTTGCCCTGCAATGCAACAAATTTAAAGAGACTTCAAAATGGTCAATCATTTCATTAAAAAACAGCTGATGGGTGTATATATGTGAAGAAAGAATAACATGGAAAAGTGTTGCTGAGTTTATATAATCACTCCTCAGGGATCGGATTCCTGTCAATCAGTGTCAGAAGTGGGATTTTAACCCACGCCTCCAGTGGAGACTGCGACCTGAACGCAGCGCCTTAGACCGCTCGGCCATCCTGACTGAAAAACCATGAAAATAGTGCAAATTACGCTACATTCGTAGTTACATCACATTTTGTTACTAAAGTCTCAGGTAAGACATTGTGTGTCCACTTTTGCCCTGCAATGCAACAAATTTAAAGAGACTTTTAAAATGGTCAATTATTTCATTAAAAAACAGCTGATGGGTGTATATATGTGAAGAAAGAATAACATGGAAAACGTGTTGCTGAGTTTATATAATCACTCCTCAGGGATCGGATTCCTGTCAATCAGTGTCAGAAGTGGGATTTGAACCCACGCCTCCAGTGGAGACTGCGACCTGAACGCAGCGCCTTAGACCGCTCGGCCATCCTGACTGAAAAACCATGAAAATAGTGCAAATTACGCTACATTCGTAGTTACATCACATTTTGTTACTAAAGTCTCAGGTAAGACATTGTGTGTCCACTTTTGCCCTGCAATGCAACAAATTTAAAGAGACTTCAAAATGGTCAATTATTTCATTAAAAAAACAGCTGATGGGTGTATATATGTGAAGAAAGAATAACATGGAAAAGTGTTGCTGAGTTTATATAATCACTCCTCAGGGATCGGATTCCTGTCAATCAGTGTCAGAAGTGGGATTTGAACCCACGCCTCCAGTGGAGACTGCGACCTGAACGCAGCGCCTTAGACCGCTCGGCCATCCTGACTGAAAAACCATGAAAATAGTGCAAATTACGCTACATTCGTAGTTACATCACATTTTGTTACTAAAGTCTCAGGTAAGACATTGTGTGTCCACTTTTGCCCTGCAATGCAACAAATTTAAAGAGACTTCAAAATGGTCAATTATTTCATTAAAAAACAGCTGATGGGTGTATATATGTGAAGATAGAATAACATGGAAAACTTTTGCTTAGTTCATATAATCACTCCTCAGGGAGAGGATTCCTGTCAATCAGTGTCAATCAGAATCTTACCATTGAAGAAGTTCATGAAGTCGTTACTGCTGAGGTCCAGAGGAATACATGGCTCAACAGAGCTGTGACTCTCTGTCAGCCTAGCCACAGTGCTGAAGAGAAACCTGGAGTGTTTTTGTTTTTCTCTATTAGTGATGAGTAGTAAGATCCTCTCGCGCTCCGGAGAGCCTTCTTATATGTTTTAAGGCTGTCTTTCCAGACTAGCCTAGATCCTTCTGATTTGGTGGAACGCCATAGTCGTTCAAGCTTCCGTACAGTTTGCTTTAAGTTGCGGGTTTGAGGGTTATACCAAGGTGCAAACTTCCTACTTGTTGCCATTCTTTTTTTCAGAGGAGCAATAGCGTCCAGCGTCGCTCTCAGAGAGTCCGTAGCAGTATCGAGAAGATTATCGATTTGGGACGGACTGAAGTTTTCATAGGAGTCGTCCGGTATCTTGAAACAGGACACTGAACTTAGAGCAGAAGGAATCGCTTCTTTAAATGAAGCTACAGCGGTATCCGATAGGCATCGACTGTAGAAACCTTTGGCAGGAGGAGGTTCCGGTAGTAGAAATTCGAAGGTTATCAGACAATGGTCCGACAAAAGAGGATTCTGTGGAAAGATTGTTAAATGTTCTATCTCAATACCATACACAAGAACCAAGTCGAGTGTGTGGTTAAAGCAATGAGTTGGTTTATTTACCCTCTGACAAAAACCAACTGAATCTAATAATGAAAGAAATGAAGTACCAAGGCTGTCGTTATCGACATCCACGTGAATGTTGAAATCACCCACTATAATTACCTTGTCCGTTTTTTTAAGGACCAAACTCGTTAAGAACTGTGAAAATTCAGATAAAAATTCTGAATAAGGACCTGGCGCCCTGTACACTATTACAAAGAGAACGGCTGGAACATTTTCCAGGTTGGTTGCGAAAGACTGAGAACCAGGCTTTCAAATGAGTTATAATCTAGTTTAGGTTGAAAGTTTATTAAAAGGCAGGAGTCATAAATAGCTGCTACTCCACCCCCTCGGCCTGTGCCTCGAGGGATATGAGTATTAACATGACTCGGAGGAGTCGCTTCATTTAAGGTAAAATATTCCCCATCTGACATCCATGTTTCAGTAAGACAAAATACATCAACATGGAGATCGGATATTAGTTCATTTACTAAAACAGCTTTAGATGACAGAGATCTAATATTCAAAAGTCCCCCCTTTAACTCTCCTATTTTGTTGCACTGTTGCATTAATGGTTTTAACTTTAATTAAGTTATTTAATATAACTCCTCGGTTGTTTACCTTTAATTTAACAAAAGGTGTCCGTGGGGCAGATACGGTCTCTATAAGGTAATTATAGGGTTAATTATGGTTTGGGTGAGTGACCGCCTCAGATGGAAGCGCAGAGAAGTGTGTAAGACTGCGACTCTACACATTATGTAGTCCACTTTTGCCCTGCAATGCAACAAATTTAAAGAGACTTCAAAATGGTCAATTATTTCATTAAAAAACAGCTGATGGGTGTATATATGTGAAGAAAGAATAACATGGAAAAGTGTTGCTGAGTTTATATAATCACTCCTCAGGGATCGGATTCCTGTCAATCAGTGTCATGAAGTGGGATTTGAACCCACGCCTCCAGTGGAGACTGCGACCTGAACACAGCGCCTTAGACCGCTCGGCCATCCTGACTGAAAAACCATGAAAATAGTGCAAATTACGCTACATTCGTAGTTACATCACATTTGGTTACTAAAGTCTCAGGTAAGACATTGTGTGTCCACTTTTGCCCTGCAATGCAACAAATTTAAAGAGACTTCAAAATGGTCAATCATTTCATTAAAAACAGCTGATGGGTGTATATATGTGAAGAAAGAATAACATGGAAAAGTGTTGCTGAGTTTATATAATCACTCCTCAGGGATCGGATTCCTGTGAATCAGTGTCTGAAGGGGGATTTTAACCCACGCCTCCAGTGGAGACTGCGACCTGAACACAGCGCCTTAGACCGCTCGGCCATCCTGACTGAAAAACCATGAAAATAGTGCAAATTACGCTACATTCGTAGTTACATCACATTTTGTTACTAAAGTCTCAGGTAAGACATTGTGTGTCCACTTTTGCCCTGCAATGCAACAAATTTAAAGAGACTTCAAAATGGTCAATCATTTCATTAAAAACAGCTGATGGGTGTATATATGTGAAGAAAGAATAACATGGAAAAGTGTTGCTGAGTTTATATAATCACTCCTCAGGGATCGGATTCCTGTCAATCAGTGTCATGAAGTGGGATTTGAACCCACGCCTCCAGTGGAGACTGCGACCTGAACACAGCGCCTTAGACCGCTCGGCCATCCTGACTGAAAAACCATGAAAATAGTGCAAATTACGCTACATTCGTAGTTACATCACATTTGTTACTAAAGTCTCAGGTAAGACATTGTGTGTCCACTTTTGCCCTGCAATGCAACAAATTTAAAGAGACTTCAAAATGGTCAATCATTTCATTAAAAAACAGCTGATGGGTGTATATATGTGAAGAAAGAATAACATGGAAAACTTTTGCTGAGTTTATATAATCACTCCTCAGGGATCGGATTCCTGTCAATCAGTGTCAGAAGTGGGATTTGAACCCACGCCTCCAGTGGAGACTGCGACCTGAACGCAGCGCCTTAGACCGCTCGGCCATCCTGACTGAAAAACCATGAAAATAGTGCAAATTACGCTACATTCGTAGTTACATCACATTTTGTTACTAAAGTCTCAGGTAAGACATTGTGTGTCCACTTTTGCCCTGCAATGCAACAAATTTAAAGAGACTTCAAAATGGTCAATTATTTCATTAAAAAACAGCTGATGGGTGTATATATGTGAAGAAAGAATAACATGGAAAACTTTTGCTGAGTTTATATAATCACTCCTCAGGGATCGGATTCCTGTCAATCAGTGTCAGAAGTGGGATTTAACCCACGCCTCCAGTGGAGACTGCGACCTGAACGCAGCGCCTTAGACCGCTCGGCCATCCTGACTGAAAAACCATGAAAATAGTGCAAATTACGCTACATTCGTAGTTACATCACATTTTGTTACTAAAGTCTCAGGTAAGACATTGTGTGTCCACTTTTGCCCTGCAATGCAACAAATTTAAAGAGACTTCAAAATGGTCAATTATTTCATTAAAAAACAGCTGATGGGTGTATATATGTGAAGAAAGAATAACATGGAAAAGTGTTGCTGAGTTTATATAATCACTCCTCAGGGATCGGATTCCTGTCAATCAGTGTCAGAAGTGGGATTTTAACCCACGCCTCCAGTGGAGACTGCGACCTGAACGCAGCGCCTTAGACCGCTCGGCCATCCTGACTGAAAAACCATGAAAATAGTGCAAATTACGCTACATTCGTAGTTACATCACATTTTGTTACTAAAGTCTCAGGTAAGACATTGTGTGTCCACTTTTGCCCTGCAATGCAACAAATTTAAAGAGACTTCAAAATGGTCAATTATTTCATTAAAAAACAGCTGATGGGTGTATATATGTGAAGAAAGAATAACATGGAAAACGTGTTGCTGAGTTTATATAATCACTCCTCAGGGATCGGATTCCTGTCAATCAGTGTCATGAAGGGGGATTTTAACCCACGCCTCCAGTGGAGACTGCGACCTGAACGCAGCGCCTTAGACCGCTCGGCCATCCTGACTGAAAAACCATGAAAATAGTGCAAATTACGCTACATTCGTAGTTACATCACATTTGGTTACTAAAGTCTCAGGTAAGACATTGTGTGTCCACTTTTGCCCTGCAATGCAACAAATTTAAAGAGACTTCAAAATGGTCAATCATTTCATTAAAAAACAGCTGATGGGTGTATATATGTGAAGAAAGAATAACATGGAAAACTGTTGCTGAGTTTATATAATCACTCCTCAGGGATCGGATTCCTGTCAATCAGTGTCTAGAAGTGGGATTTTAACCCACGCCTCCAGTGGAGACTGCGACCTGAACGCAGCGCCTTAGACCGCTCGGCCATCCTGACTGAAAAACCATGAAAATAGTGCAAATTACGCTACATTCGTAGTTACATCACATTTTGTTACTAAAGTCTCAGGTAAGACATTGTGTGTCCACTTTTGCCCTGCAATGCAACAAATTTAAAGAGACTTCAAAATGGTCAATCATTTCATTAAAAAACAGCTGATGGGTGTATATATGTGAAGAAAGAATAACATGGAAAAGTGTTGCTGAGTTTATATAATCACTCCTCAGGGATCGGATTCCTGTCAATCAGTGTCATGAAGTGGGATTTTAACCCACGCCTCCAGTGGAGACTGCGACCTGAACAGCAGCGCCTTAGACCGCTCGGCCATCCTGACTGAAAAACCATGAAAATAGTGCAAATTACGCTACATTCGTAGTTACATCACATTTTGTTACTAAAGTCTCAGGTAAGACATTGTGTGTCCACTTTTGCCCTGCAATGCAACAAATTTAAAGAGACTTCAAAATGGTCAATTATTTCATTAAAAAACAGCTGATGGGTGTATATATGTGAAGAAAGAATAACATGGAAAACTTTTGCTGAGTTTATATAATCACTCCTCAGGGATCGGATTCCTGTCAATCAGTGTCTGAAGTGGGATTTGAACCCACGCCTCCAGTGGAGACTGCGACCTGAACGCAGCGCCTTAGACCGCTCGGCCATCCTGACTGAAAAACCATGAAAATAGTGCAAATTACGCTACATTCGTAGTTACATCACATTTTGTTACTAAAGTCTCAGGTAAGACATTGTGTGTCCACTTTTGCCCTGCAATGCAACAAATTTAAAGAGACTTCAAAATGGTCAATTATTTCATTAAAAAACAGCTGATGGGTGTATATATGTGAAGAAAGAATAACATGGAAAACTTTTGCTGAGTTTATATAATCACTCCTCAGGGATCGGATTCCTGTCAATCAGTGTCAGAAGTGGGATTTGAACCCACGCCTCCAGTGGAGACTGCGACCTGAACGCAGCGCCTTAGACCGCTCGGCCATCCTGACTGAAAAACCATGAAAATAGTGCAAATTACGCTACATTCGTAGTTACATCACATTTGGTTACTAAAGTCTCAGGTAAGACATTGTGTGTCCACTTTTGCCCTGCAATGCAACAAATTTAAAGAGACTTCAAAATGGTCAATTATTTCATTAAAAAACAGCTGATGGGTGTATATATGTGAAGAAAGAATAACATGGAAAAGTGTTGCTGAGTTTATATAATCACTCCTCAGGGATCGGATTCCTGTCAATCAGTGTCATGAAGTGGGATTTTAACCCACGCCTCCAGTGGAGACTGCGACCTGAACAGCAGCGCCTTAGACCGCTCGGCCATCCTGACTGAAAAACCATGAAAATAGTGCAAATTACGCTACATTCGTAGTTACATCACATTTTGTTACTAAAGTCTCAGGTAAGACATTGTGTGTCCACTTTTGCCCTGCAATGCAACAAATTTAAAGAGACTTCAAAATGGTCAATTATTTCATTAAAAAACAGCTGATGGGTGTATATATGTGAAGAAAGAATAACATGGAAAAGTGTTGCTGAGTTTATATAATCACTCCTCAGGGATCGGATTCCTGTCAATCAGTGTCATGAAGTGGGATTTTAACCCACGCCTCCAGTGGAGACTGCGACCTGAACGCAGCGCCTTAGACCGCTCGGCCATCCTGACTGAAAAACCATGAAAATAGTGCAAATTACGCTACATTCGTAGTTACATCACATTTTGTTACTAAAGTCTCAGGTAAGACATTGTGTGTCCACTTTTGCCCTGCAATGCAACAAATTTAAAGAGACTTCAAAATGGTCAATTATTTCATTAAAAAACAGCTGATGGGTGTATATATGTGAAGAAAGAATAACATGGAAAACTTTTGCTGAGTTTATATAATCACTCCTCAGGGATCGGATTCCTGTCAATCAGTGTCAGAAGTGGGATTTAACCCACGCCTCCAGTGGAGACTGCGACCTGAACGCAGCGCCTTAGACCGCTCGGCCATCCTGACTGAAAAACCATGAAAATAGTGCAAATTACGCTACATTCGTAGTTACATCACATTTGGTTACTAAAGTCTCAGGTAAGACATTGTGTGTCCACTTTTGCCCTGCAATGCAACAAATTTAAAGAGACTTCAAAATGGTCAATCATTTCATTAAAAAACAGCTGATGGGTGTATATATGTGAAGAAAGAATAACATGGAAAAGTGTTGCTGAGTTTATATAATCACTCCTCAGGGATCGGATTCCTGTGAATCAGTGTCTGAAGGGGGATTTTAACCCACGCCTCCAGTGGAGACTGCGACCTGAACAGCAGCGCCTTAGACCGCTCGGCCATCCTGACTGAAAAACCATGAAAATAGTGCAAATTACGCTACATTCGTAGTTACATCACATTTTGTTACTAAAGTCTCAGGTAAGACATTGTGTGTCCACTTTTGCCCTGCAATGCAACAAATTTAAAGAGACTTCAAAATGGTCAATTCATTTCATTAAAAACAGCTGATGGGTGTATATATGTGAAGAAAGAATAACATGGAAAAGTGTTGCTGAGTTTATATAATCACTCCTCAGGGATCGGATTCCTGTGAATCAGTGTCTGAAGGGGGATTTTAACCCACGCCTCCAGTGGAAGACTGCGACCTGAACACAGCGCCTTAGACCGCTCGGCCATCCTGACTGAAAAACCATGAAAATAGTGCAAATTACGCTACATTCGTAGTTACATCACATTTTGTTACTAAAGTCTCAGGTAAGACATTGTGTGTCCACTTTTGCCCTGCAATGCAACAAATTTAAAGAGACTTCAAAATGGTCAATTATTTCATTAAAAAACAGCTGATGGGTGTATATATGTGAAGAAAGAATAACATGGAAAACTTTTGCTGAGTTTATATAATCACTCCTCAGGGATCGGATTCCTGTCAATCAGTGTCAGAAGTGGGATTTGAACCCACGCCTCCAGTGGAGACTGCGACCTGAACGCAGCGCCTTAGACCGCTCGGCCATCCTGACTGAAAAACCATGAAAATAGTGCAAATTACGCTACATTCGTAGTTACATCACATTTTGTTACTAAAGTCTCAGGTAAGACATTGTGTGTCCACTTTTGCCCTGCAATGCAACAAATTTAAAGAGACTTCAAAATGGTCAATTATTTCATTAAAAAACAGCTGATGGGTGTATATATGTGAAGAAAGAATAACATGGAAAAGTGTTGCTGAGTTTATATAATCACTCCTCAGGGATCGGATTCCTGTGAATCAGTGTCTGAAGGGGGATTTTAACCCACGCCTCCAGTGGAGACTGCGACCTGAACACAGCGCCTTAGACCGCTCGGCCATCCTGACTGAAAAACCATGAAAATAGTGCAAATTACGCTACATTCGTAGTTACATCACATTTTGTTACTAAAGTCTCAGGTAAGACATTGTGTGTCCACTTTTGCCCTGCAATGCAACAAATTTAAAGAGACTTCAAAATGGTCAATTATTTCATTAAAAAACAGCTGATGGGTGTATATATGTGAAGAAAGAATAACATGGAAAAGTGTTGCTGAGTTATATAATCACTCCTCAGGGATCGGATTCCTGTCAATCAGTGTCATGAAGTGGGATTTTAACCCACGCCTCCAGTGGAGACTGCGACCTGAACGCAGCGCCTTAGACCGCTCGGCCATCCTGACTGAAAAACCATGAAAATAGTGCAAATTACGCTACATTCGTAGTTACATCACATTTTGTTACTAAAGTCTCAGGTAAGACATTGTGTGTCCACTTTTGCCCTGCAATGCAACAAATTTAAAGAGACTTCAAAATGGTCAATCATTTCATTAAAAACAGCTGATGGGTGTATATATGTGAAGAAAGAATAACATGGAAAAGTGTTGCTGAGTTTATATAATCACTCCTCAGGGATCGGATTCCTGTCAATCAGTGTCTGAAGTGGGATTTGAACCCACGCCTCCAGTGGAGACTGCGACCTGAACGCAGCGCCTTAGACCGCTCGGCCATCCTGACTGAAAAACCATGAAAATAGTGCAAATTACGCTACATTCGTAGTTACATCACATTTGGTTACTAAAGTCTCAGGTAAGACATTGTGTGTCCACTTTTGCCCTGCAATGCAACAAATTTAAAGAGACTTCAAAATGGTCAATTCATTTCATTAAAAACAGCTGATGGGTGTATATATGTGAAGAAAGAATAACATGGAAAAGTGTTGCTGAGTTTATATAATCACTCGTCAGGGATCGGATTCCTGTAAATCAGTGTCTGAAGGGGGATTTGAACCCACGCCTCCAGTGGAGACTGCGACCTGAACACAGCGCCTTAGACCGCTCGGCCATCCTGACTGAAAAACCATGAAAATAGTGCAAATTACGCTACATTCGTAGTTACATCACATTTGGTTACTAAAGTCTCAGGTAAGACATTGTGTGTCCACTTTTGCCCTGCAATGCAACAAATTTAAAGAGACTTCAAAATGGTCAATCATTTCATTAAAAACAGCTGATGGGTGTATATATGTGAAGAAAGAATAACATGGAAAAGTGTTGCTGAGTTTATATAATCACTCCTCAGGGATCGGATTCCTGTGAATCAGTGTCTGAAGGGGGATTTTAACCCACGCCTCCAGTGGAGACTGCGACCTGAACACAGCGCCTTAGACCGCTCGGCCATCCTGACTGAAAAACCATGAAAATAGTGCAAATTACGCTACATTCGTAGTTACATCACATTTTGTTACTAAAGTCTCAGGTAAGACATTGTGTGTCCACTTTTGCCCTGCAATGCAACAAATTTAAAGAGACTTCAAAATGGTCAATTATTTCATTAAAAAACAGCTGATGGGTGTATATATGTGAAGAAAGAATAACATGGAAAAGTGTTGCTGAGTTTATATAATCACTCCTCAGGGATCGGATTCCTGTCAATCAGTGTCATGAAGTGGGATTTGAACCCACGCCTCCAGTGGAGACTGCGACCTGAACGCAGCGCCTTAGACCGCTCGGCCATCCTGACTGAAAAACCATGAAAATAGTGCAAATTACGCTACATTCGTAGTTACATCACATTTTGTTACTAAAGTCTCAGGTAAGACATTGTGTGTCCACTTTTGCCCTGCAATGCAACAAATTTAAAGAGACTTCAAAATGGTCAATTATTTCATTAAAAAACAGCTGATGGGTGTATATATGTGAAGAAAGAATAACATGGAAAAGTGTTGCTGAGTTTATATAATCACTCCTCAGGGATCGGATTCCTGTCAATCAGTGTCAGAAGTGGGATTTGAACCCACGCCTCCAGTGGAGACTGCGACCTGAACGCAGCGCCTTAGACCGCTCGGCCATCCTGACTGAAAAACCATGAAAATAGTGCAAATTACGCTACATTCGTAGTTACATCACATTTGGTTACTAAAGTCTCAGGTAAGACATTGTGTGTCCACTTTTGCCCTGCAATGCAACAAATTTAAAGAGACTTCAAAATGGTCAATTATTTCATTAAAAAACAGCTGATGGGTGTATATATGTGAAGAAAGAATAACATGGAAAACATTTGCTGAGTTTATATAATCACTCCTCAGGGATCGGATTCCTGTGAATCAGTGTCTGAAGGGGGATTTTAACCCACGCCTCCAGTGGAGACTGCGACCTGAACGCAGCGCCTTAGACCGCTCGGCCATCCTGACTGAAAAACCATGAAAATAGTGCAAATTACGCTACATTCGTAGTTACATCACATTTTGTTACTAAAGTCTCAGGTAAGACATTGTGTGTCCACTTTTGCCCTGCAATGCAACAAATTTAAAGAGACTTCAAAATGGTCAATCATTTCATTAAAAAACAGCTGATGGGTGTATATATGTGAAGAAAGAATAACATGGAAAAGTGTTGCTGAGTTTATATAATCACTCCTCAGGGATCGGATTCCTGTCAATCAGTGTCTGAAGTGGGATTTTAACCCACGCCTCCAGTGGAGACTGCGACCTGAACGCAGCGCCTTAGACCGCTCGGCCATCCTGACTGAAAAACCATGAAAATAGTGCAAATTACGCTACATTCGTAGTTACATCACATTTTGTTACTAAAGTCTCAGGTAAGACATTGTGTGTCCACTTTTGCCCTGCAATGCAACAAATTTAAAGAGACTTCAAAATGGTCAATTATTTCATTAAAAAACAGCTGATGGGTGTATATATGTGAAGAAAGAATAACATGGAAAAGTGTTGCTGAGTTTATATAATCACTCCTCAGGGATCGGATTCCTGTCAATCAGTGTCAGAAGTGGGATTTGAACCCACGCCTCCAGTGGAGACTGCGACCTGAACGCAGCGCCTTAGACCGCTCGGCCATCCTGACTGAAAAACCATGAAAATAGTGCAAATTACGCTACATTCGTAGTTACATCACATTTGTTACTAAAGTCTCAGGTAAGACATTGTGTGTCCACTTTTGCCCTGCAATGCAACAAATTTAAAGAGACTTCAAAATGGTCAATTATTTCATTAAAAAACAGCTGATGGGTGTATATATGTGAAGAAAGAATAACATGGAAAACTTTTGCTGAGTTTATATAATCACTCCTCAGGGATCGGATTCCTGTCAATCAGTGTCATGAAGTGGGATTTGAACCCACGCCTCCAGTGGAGACTGCGACCTGAACGCAGCGCCTTAGACCGCTCGGCCATCCTGACTGAAAAACCATGAAAATAGTGCAAATTACGCTACATTCGTAGTTACATCACATTTGGTTACTAAAGTCTCAGGTAAGACATTGTGTGTCCACTTTTGCCCTGCAATGCAACAAATTTAAAGAGACTTCAAAATGGTCAATCATTTCATTAAAAACAGCTGATGGGTGTATATATGTGAAGAAAGAATAACATGGAAAAGTGTTGCTGAGTTTATATAATCACTCCTCAGGGATCGGATTCCTGTCAATCAGTGTCTGAAGTGGGATTTGAACCCACGCCTCCAGTGGAGACTGCGACCTGAACACAGCGCCTTAGACCGCTCGGCCATCCTGACTGAAAAACCATGAAAATAGTGCAAATTACGCTACATTCGTAGTTACATCACATTTGGTTACTAAAGTCTCAGGTAAGACATTGTGTGTCCACTTTTGCCCTGCAATGCAACAAATTTAAAGAGACTTCAAAATGGTCAATCATTTCATTAAAAAACAGCTGATGGGTGTATATATGTGAAGAAAGAATAACATGGAAAAGTGTTGCTGAGTTTATATAATCACTCCTCAGGGATCGGATTCCTGTGAATCAGTGTCTGAAGGGGGATTTTAACCCACGCCTCCAGTGGAGACTGCGACCTGAACACAGCGCCTTAGACCGCTCGGCCATCCTGACTGAAAAACCATGAAAATAGTGCAAATTACGCTACATTCGTAGTTACATCACATTTTGTTACTAAAGTCTCAGGTAAGACATTGTGTGTCCACTTTTGCCCTGCAATGCAACAAATTTAAAGAGACTTCAAAATGGTCAATTATTTCATTAAAAAACAGCTGATGGGTGTATATATGTGAAGAAAGAATAACATGGAAAAGTGTTGCTGAGTTTATATAATCACTCCTCAGGGATCGGATTCCTGTGAATCAGTGTCTAGAAGGGGGATTTTAACCCACGCCTCCAGTGGAGACTGCGACCTGAACGCAGCGCCTTAGACCGCTCGGCCATCCTGACTGAAAAACCATGAAAATAGTGCAAATTACGCTACATTCGTAGTTACATCACATTTGGTTACTAAAGTCTCAGGTAAGACATTGTGTGTCCACTTTTGCCCTGCAATGCAACAAATTTAAAGAGACTTCAAAATGGTCAATCATTTCATTAAAAACAGCTGATGGGTGTATATATGTGAAGAAAGAATAACATGGAAAAGTGTTGCTGAGTTTATATAATCACTCCTCAGGGATCGGATTCCTGTCAATCAGTGTCTGAAGGGGGATTTTAACCCACGCCTCCAGTGGAGACTGCGACCTGAACGACAGCGCCTTAGACCGCTCGGCCATCCTGACTGAAAAACCATGAAAATAGTGCAAATTACGCTACATTCGTAGTTACATCACATTTGGTTACTAAAGTCTCAGGTAAGACATTGTGTGTCCACTTTTGCCCTGCAATGCAACAAATTTAAAGAGACTTCAAAATGGTCAATTATTTCATTAAAAAACAGCTGATGGGTGTATATATGTGAAGAAAGAATAACATGGAAAAGTGTTGCTGAGTTTATATAATCACTCCTCAGGGATCGGATTCCTGTGAATCAGTGTCTGAAGGGGATTTTAACCCACGCCTCCAGTGGAGACTGCGACCTGAACACAGCGCCTTAGACCGCTCGGCCATCCTGACTGAAAAACCATGAAAATAGTGCAAATTACGCTACATTCGTAGTTACATCACATTTGTTACTAAAGTCTCAGGTAAGACATTGTGTGTCCACTTTTGCCCTGCAATGCAACAAATTTAAAGAGACTTCAAAATGGTCAATCATTTCATTAAAAACAGCTGATGGGTGTATATATGTGAAGAAAGAATAACATGGAAAAGTGTTGCTGAGTTTATATAATCACTCCTCAGGGATCGGATTCCTGTGAATCAGTGTCTGAAGGGGGATTTTAACCCACGCCTCCAGTGGAGACTGCGACCTGAACGCAGCGCCTTAGACCGCTCGGCCATCCTGACTGAAAAACCATGAAAATAGTGCAAATTACGCTACATTCGTAGTTACATCACATTTTGTTACTAAAGTCTCAGGTAAGACATTGTGTGTCCACTTTTGCCCTGCAATGCAACAAATTTAAAGAGACTTCAAAATGGTCAATTATTTCATTAAAAAACAGCTGATGGGTGTATATATGTGAAGAAAGAATAACATGGAAAAGTGTTGCTGAGTTTATATAATCACTCCTCAGGGATCGGATTCCTGTCAATCAGTGTCAGAAGTGGGATTTGAACCCACGCCTCCAGTGGAGACTGCGACCTGAACGCAGCGCCTTAGACCGCTCGGCCATCCTGACTGAAAAACCATGAAAATAGTGCAAATTACGCTACATTCGTAGTTACATCACATTTTGTTACTAAAGTCTCAGGTAAGACATTGTGTGTCCACTTTTGCCCTGCAATGCAACAAATTTAAAGAGACTTCAAAATGGTCAATTATTTCATTAAAAAACAGCTGATGGGTGTATATATGTGAAGAAAGAATAACATGGAAAACTTTTGCTGAGTTTATATAATCACTCCTCAGGGATCGGATTCCTGTCAATCAGTGTCTGAAGTGGGATTTGAACCCACGCCTCCAGTGGAGACTGCGACCTGAACGCAGCGCCTTAGACCGCTCGGCCATCCTGACTGAAAAACCATGAAAATAGTGCAAATTACGCTACATTCGTAGTTACATCACATTTGGTTACTAAAGTCTCAGGTAAGACATTGTGTGTCCACTTTTGCCCTGCAATGCAACAAATTTAAAGAGACTTCAAAATGGTCAATCATTTCATTAAAAAACAGCTGATGGGTGTATATATGTGAAGAAAGAATAACATGGAAAAGTGTTGCTGAGTTTATATAATCACTCCTCAGGGATCGGATTCCTGTGAATCAGTGTCTGAAGGGGGATTTTAACCCACGCCTCCAGTGGAGACTGCGACCTGAACGCAGCGCCTTAGACCGCTCGGCCATCCTGACTGAAAAACCATGAAAATAGTGCAAATTACGCTACATTCGTAGTTACATCACATTTTGTTACTAAAGTCTCAGGTAAGACATTGTGTGTCCACTTTTGCCCTGCAATGCAACAAATTTAAAGAGACTTCAAAATGGTCAATTATTTCATTAAAAAACAGCTGATGGGTGTATATATGTGAAGAAAGAATAACATGGAAAACTTTTGCTGAGTTTATATAATCACTCCTCAGGGATCGGATTCCTGTCAATCAGTGTCAGAAGTGGGATTTGAACCCACGCCTCCAGTGGAGACTGCGACCTGAACGCAGCGCCTTAGACCGCTCGGCCATCCTGACTGAAAAACCATGAAAATAGTGCAAATTACGCTACATTCGTAGTTACATCACATTTGTTACTAAAGTCTCAGGTAAGACATTGTGTGTCCACTTTTGCCCTGCAATGCAACAAATTTAAAGAGACTTCAAAATGGTCAATCATTTCATTAAAAAACAGCTGATGGGTGTATATATGTGAAGAAAGAATAACATGGAAAAGTGTTGCTGAGTTTATATAATCACTCCTCAGGGATCGGATTCCTGTCAATCAGTGTCTAGAAGTGGGATTTTAACCCACGCCTCCAGTGGAGACTGCGACCTGAACGCAGCGCCTTAGACCGCTCGGCCATCCTGACTGAAAAACCATGAAAATAGTGCAAATTACGCTACATTCGTAGTTACATCACATTTTGTTACTAAAGTCTCAGGTAAGACATTGTGTGTCCACTTTTGCCCTGCAATGCAACAAATTTAAAGAGACTTCAAAATGGTCAATTATTTCATTAAAAAACAGCTGATGGGTGTATATATGTGAAGAAAGAATAACATGGAAAAGTGTTGCTGAGTTTATATAATCACTCCTCAGGGATCGGATTCCTGTCAATCAGTGTCATGAAGGGGGATTTTAACCCACGCCTCCAGTGGAGACTGCGACCTGAACGCAGCGCCTTAGACCGCTCGGCCATCCTGACTGAAAAACCATGAAAATAGTGCAAATTACGCTACATTCGTAGTTACATCACATTTTGTTACTAAAGTCTCAGGTAAGACATTGTGTGTCCACTTTTGCCCTGCAATGCAACAAATTTAAAGAGACTTCAAAATGGTCAATTATTTCATTAAAAACAGCTGATGGGTGTATATATGTGAAGAAAGAATAACATGGAAAAGTGTTGCTGAGTTTATATAATCACTCCTCAGGGATCGGATTCCTGTCAATCAGTGTCTAGAAGTGGGATTTTAACCCACGCCTCCAGTGGAGACTGCGACCTGAACGCAGCGCCTTAGACCGCTCGGCCATCCTGACTGAAAAACCATGAAAATAGTGCAAATTACGCTACATTCGTAGTTACATCACATTTGGTTACTAAAGTCTCAGGTAAGACATTGTGTGTCCACTTTTGCCCTGCAATGCAACAAATTTAAAGAGACTTCAAAATGGTCAATCATTTCATTAAAAAACAGCTGATGGGTGTATATATGTGAAGAAAGAATAACATGGAAAACTTTTGCTGAGTTTATATAATCACTCCTCAGGGATCGGATTCCTGTCAATCAGTGTCAGAAGTGGGATTTGAACCCACGCCTCCAGTGGAGACTGCGACCTGAACACAGCGCCTTAGACCGCTCGGCCATCCTGACTGAAAAACCATGAAAATAGTGCAAATTACGCTACATTCGTAGTTACATCACATTTGGTTACTAAAGTCTCAGGTAAGACATTGTGTGTCCACTTTTGCCCTGCAATGCAACAAATTTAAAGAGACTTCAAAATGGTCAATCATTTCATTAAAAAAACAGCTGATGGGTGTATATATGTGAAGAAAGAATAACATGGAAAACTTTTGCTGAGTTTATATAATCACTCCTCAGGGATCGGATTCCTGTCAATCAGTGTCAGAAGTGGGATTTGAACCCACGCCTCCAGTGGAGACTGCGACCTGAACACAGCGCCTTAGACCGCTCGGCCATCCTGACTGAAAAACCATGAAAATAGTGCTACATTCGTAGTTACAGCACATTTTGTTACTAAAGTCTCAGGTAAGACATTATGTCTCCACTTTTGCCCTGCAATGCAACAAATTTAAAGAGACTTCAAAATGGTCAAATATTTCATTAAAAAACAGCTGATGGGTGTATATATGTGAAGAAAGAATAACATGGAAAACTTTTGCTGAGTTTATATAATCACTCCTCAGAGATCGGATTCCTGTCAATCAGTGTCAGAAGTGGGATTTGAACCAACGCCTCCAGTGAAGACTGCGACCCGAACGCCACGCCTTAGACCGCTCGGCCATCTTGACTGAAAAACCATGAAAATAGTGCAAATTACGCTACATTCGTAGTTACATCACATTTTGTTACTAAAGTCTCAGGTAAGACATTATGTGTCCACTTTTGCCCTGCAATGCAACAAATTTAAAGAGACTTCAAAATGGTCAATTATTTCATTAAAAAAACAGCTGATGGGTGTATATATGTGAAGAAAGAATAACATGGAAAACTTTTGCTTAGTTCATATAATCACTCCTCATGGAGAGGATTCCTGTCAATCAGTGTCAGAAGTGGGATTTAAACCCACGCCTCCAGTGGAGACTGCGACCTGAACGCAGCGCCTTAGACGGCTCGGCAATCCTGACTGAAAAACCATGAAAATAGTGAAAATTACGCTACATTCGTAGTTACATCACATTTTGTTACTAAAGTCTCAGGTAAGACATTATGCGTCCACTTTTGCCCTGCAATGCAACAAATTTAAAGAGACTTCAAAATGGTCAATTATTTCATTAAAAAAACAGCTGATGGGTGTATATATGTGAAGAAAGAATAACATGGAAAACTTTTGCTGAGTTCATATAGACACTCCTCAGGGAGAGGATTCCTGTCAATCAGTGTCAGAAGTGGGATTTAAACCCACGCCTCCAGTGGAGACTGCGACCCGAACGCAACGCCTTAGACCGCTCGGCCATCTTGACTGAAAAAACATGAAAATAGTGCAAATTACGCTACATTCGTAGTTACATCACATATGGTTACTAAAGTCTCAGGTAAGACATTGTGTGTCCACTTTTGCCCTGCAATGCAACAAATTTAAAGAGACTTCAAAATGGTCAATTATTTCATTAAAAAACAGCTGATGGGTGTATATATGTGAAGAAAGAATAACATGGAAAAAGAGGATTCCTGTCAATCAGTGTCAGAAGTGGGATTTAAACCCACGCCTCCAGTGGAGACTGCGACCCGAAAGCAACGCCTTAGACCGCTCGGCCATCTTGACTGAAAAACCATGAAAATAGTGCAAATTACGCTACATTCGTAGTTACATCACATTTTGTTACTAAAGTCTCAGGTAAGACATTATTCAATTCAATTCAATTCATTTTATTTTGTATAGCCCAAAATCGCAAATTACAAATTTGCCTCGGAGGGCTTTACAGTCTGTACACATGCAACATCCTCCGTCCCAAGACCCTCACATCGGCACAGGAAAAACTCCCCAAAAAATGAAAAAAAAACCCTTCCAGGGAAAAAAGGGAAGAAACCTTAGGGGGAACGTCAGAGGAGGGATCCCTCTCCCGGGATGGACAGACTGCAATGGATGTCATGTGTACAGAATGACTCATACAGATGTAGAATACATTCAATTTCTATAACAGAAATTAATCAAAGAATTCCAAGTAGCCGGCCAGATGTATGACAGGACCACTGCAGGGACCACCACCGTCAGATCGAACCACCATCCACAGAAGACTGTGGGGAGGGAAAGCAAAGATTTTAGGAAAGGGCAATAGTGATATGAATCATATTTCAAATGATGATGATGATGATGATAGCAGCAGCAGGCCAGCAGGGCCACGGCCAGAGTCAGGACCAGGGTCCTGACCGAACTACGATCTGCAGAGACCTGCTCGGCGAGAAAGCACAAAGAACTCCCGGGAAGGAGCTGAATTAGTCATGTGCATTAATGCAACGTGGATTTTAGTAAAAGGTGAGAGAGAGAGAGAGAGAGAGAGAGAGAGGAGTTCGGTGTGTCCTAAGAAGTCCCCCGGCAGTTTAAGCCTATAGCAGCGTAACTAAGAGCTGGTCCAGGCAAACCTAAGCCAGCCCTAAATATAAGCGGTATCAAAGAGGAAAGTTTTAAGCTTTATCTTAAAGGAGCTGACTGAATCTGCCCCCCGGACTGAAAGTGGAAGCTGGTTCCACAAAAGAGGAGCTTGATAACTGAAGGCTCTGCCTCCCATCCTACTTTTAATAACTCTAGGAACAACAAGTAACCCAGCATCTATAGAACGCAGCTGCCTTGCAGGGCAGTACGGTGTTACAAGCTCTTTAAGATAAGAAGGTGCCTCACCAGCAAGCGCCTTGTAGGTGAGGAGAAGAACCTTAAATTCTATTCTTGATTTAACAGGGAGCCAGTGCAAAGCAGACAATACAGGCGTGATATGGTCTCTTTTATTAGTTCTTGTTAATACACGTGCTGCAGCATTCTGAATCAACTGAAGAGGCTTAAGAGATTTACAAGAACACCCTGCAAACAAAGAATTACAGTAGTCCAGTCTGGAGGAAACAAATGCATGAACTAATTTTTCTGCATCACCTTGAGACAGGAAATTCCTGATTTTCGATATATTACGTAGATGAAAAAAGGCGGTCCTTGAAGTATTCTTTATGTGAGAGTTGAAGGACATATCCTGGTCGAAGAGAACTCCAAGATTCTTGACGGTGCTGCTGGATACCAGAGAAATTCCATCCATAGAAACTGTATCACGTGACAGCTGACTTCGAAGGCGCTCTGGGCCTATCAAGATAACTTCTGTTTTTTCTGAGTTTAGCATCAGGAAGTTGCAGGTCATCCAAGTTTTGATGTCTCCAAGACATTCTTGAAGTCTAACGAGCTGTTCGGTCTCCTCTGGCTTGATCGACAGATACAATTGAGTATCGTCTGCGTAACAATGGAAGTTGATGCGGTGTTTTCTGATAACGTCGCCCAAAGGAAGCATATAAAGGGTAAATAAAATGGGTCCAAGCACAGAACCTTGTGGGACTCCGTGACCAACATTGGTGGTCTTCGAGGATTCTCCGTTTACAAGCACAAACTGGGATTGATCCGATAAATAGGATTTAAACCAGCTAAGTGCAGTTCCTTTAATACCAATCAAATGTTCTAGTCTCTGCAGCAAGATACGGTGATCGATGGTGTCAAAGGCGGCACTGAGGTCCAGCAAGACAAGAAAAGAGACAAGTCCTTGGTCCGATGCAAGTAGGAGATCATTCGTAATTTTCACCAGGGCTGTTTCTGTGCTATGATGCACTCGAAATCCGGACTGAAAGTCCTCGAACAAAGCATTGCTCTGAAGAAAGTCACATAGTTGACTTGCGACGGATTTCTCAAGGATCTTCGAGAGGAAGGGAAGATTAGAGATCGGTCTGTAGTTAGCCAACACCTCCGGAGCAAGAGTAGGTTTCTTAAGAAGAGGCTTAATTACAGCTATCTTGAAGGACTGTGGTACATGTCCTGTCAACAAGGACAGATTCATAATATCCAGTAAAGGCGTGCTAATTAAAGGAAAAACTTCCTTAAGCAGCTTCGTTGGAATAGGATCCAAGAGACAAGTAGAAGATTTAGACTTTGAAATTGTAGAAGTCAGTTGATCCAGGGTGATGGAAGAGAAGCCATCCAAGTAGGCATCAGGGCCCACTGCTGCACCCAGGGTTCCTACATCCGAGGACGGGTCGGCACTAGTTGTGGGCAGGAGACCATCAATTTTCTCTTTGATAGTCAGAATCTTACCATTGAAGAAGTTCATGAAGTCGTTACTGCTGAGGTCCAGAGGAATACATGGCTCAACAGAGCTGTGACTCTCTGTCAGCCTAGCCACAGTGCTGAAGAGAAACCTGGAGTTGTTTTTGTTTTTCTCTATTAGTGATGAGTAGTAAGATCCTCTCGCGCTCCGGAGAGCCTTCTTATATGTTTTAAGGCTGTCTTTCCAGACTAGCCTAGATCCTTCTGATTTGGTGGAACGCCATAGTCGTTCAAGCTTCCGTACAGTTTGCTTTAAGTTGCGGGTTTGAGGGTTATACCAAGGTGCAAACTTCCTACTTGTTGCCATTCTTTTTTTCAGAGGAGCAATAGCGTCCAGCGTCGCTCTCAGAGAGTCCGTAGCAGTATCGAGAAGATTATCGATTTGGGACGGACTGAAGTTTTCATAGGAGTCGTCCGGTATCTTGAAACAGGACACTGAACTTAGAGCAGAAGGAATCGCTTCTTTAAATGAAGCTACAGCGGTATCCGATAGGCATCGACTGTAGAAACCTTTGGCAGGAGGAGGTTCCGGTAGTAGAAATTCGAAGGTTATCAGACAATGGTCCGACAAAAGAGGATTCTGTGGAAAGATTGTTAAATGTTCTATCTCAATACCATACACAAGAACCAAGTCGAGTGTGTGGTTAAAGCAATGAGTTGGTTTATTTACCCTCTGACAAAAACCAACTGAATCTAATAATGAAAGAAATGAAGTACCAAGGCTGTCGTTATCGACATCCACGTGAATGTTGAAATCACCCACTATAATTACCTTGTCCGTTTTAAGGACCAAACTCGTTAAGAACTGTGAAAATTCAGATAAAAATTCTGAATAAGGACCTGGCGCCCTGTACACTATTACAAAGAGAACCGGCTGGAACATTTTCCAGGTTGGTTGCGAAAGACTGAGAACCAGGCTTTCAAATGAGTTAAAATCTAGTTTAGGTTGAAAGTTTATTAAAAGGCAGGAGTCATAAATAGCTGCTACTCCACCCCCTCGGCCTGTGCCTCGAGGGATATGAGTATTAACATGACTCGGAGGAGTCGCTTCATTTAAGGTAAAATATTCCCCATCTGACATCCATGTTTCAGTAAGACAAAATACATCAACATGGAGATCGGATATTAGTTCATTTACTAAAACAGCTTTAGATGACAGAGATCTAATATTCAAAAGTCCCCCTTTAACTCTCCTATTTTGTTGCACTGTTGCATTAATGGTTTTAACTTTAATTAAGTTATTTAATATAACTCCTCGGTTGTTTACCTTTAATTTAACAAAAGGTGTCCGTGGGGCAGATACGGTCTCTATAAGGTTAATTATAGGGTTAATTATGGTTTGGGTGAGTGACCGCTCAGATGGAAGCGCAGAGAAGTGTGTAAGACTGCGACTCTACACATTATGTATCCACTTTTGCCCTGCAATGCAACAAATTTAAAGAGACTTCAAAATGGTCAATCATTTCATTAAAAACAGCTGATGGGTGTATATATGTGAAGAAAGAATAACATGGAAAACTTTTGCTGAGTTTATATAATCACTCCTCAGGGATCGGATTCCTGTCAATCAGTGTCATGAAGTGGGATTTTAACCCACGCCTCCAGTGGAGACTGCGACCTGAACGCAGCGCCTTAGACCGCTCGGCCATCCTGACTGAAAAACCATGAAAATAGTGCAAATTACGCTACATTCGTAGTTACATCACATTTTGTTACTAAAGTCTCAGGTAAGACATTGTGTGTCCACTTTTGCCCTGCAATGCAACAAATTTAAAGAGACTTCAAAATGGTCAATTATTTCATTAAAAAACAGCTGATGGGTGTATATATGTGAAGAAAGAATAACATGGAAAAGTGTTGCTGAGTTTATATAATCACTCCTCAGGGATCGGATTCCTGTGAATCAGTGTCATGAAGGGGGATTTTAACCCACGCCTCCAGTGGAGACTGCGACCTGAACAGCAGCGCCTTAGACCGCTCGGCCATCCTGACTGAAAAACCATGAAAATAGTGCAAATTACGCTACATTCGTAGTTACATCACATTTTGTTACTAAAGTCTCAGGTAAGACATTGTGTGTCCACTTTTGCCCTGCAATGCAACAAATTTAAAGAGACTTCAAAATGGTCAATCATTTCATTAAAAAACAGCTGATGGGTGTATATATGTGAAGAAAGAATAACATGGAAAAGTGTTGCTGAGTTTATATAATCACTCCTCAGGGATCGGATTCCTGTGAATCAGTGTCTGAAGGGGGATTTTAACCCACGCCTCCAGTGAAGACTGCGACCTGAACACAGCGCCTTAGACCGCTCGGCCATCCTGACTGAAAAACCATGAAAATAGTGCAAATTACGCTACATTCGTAGTTACATCACATTTGGTTACTAAAGTCTCAGGTAAGACATTGTGTGTCCACTTTTGCCCTGCAATGCAACAAATTTAAAGAGACTTCAAAATGGTCAATCATTTCATTAAAAAACAGCTGATGGGTGTATATATGTGAAGAAAGAATAACATGGAAAAGTGTTGCTGAGTTTATATAATCACTCCTCAGGGATCGGATTCCTGTGAATCAGTGTCTGAAGGGGGATTTTAACCCACGCCTCCAGTGAAGACTGCGACCTGAACACAGCGCCTTAGACCGCTCGGCCATCCTGACTGAAAAACCATGAAAATAGTGCAAATTACGCTACATTCGTAGTTACATCACATTTGGTTACTAAAGTCTCAGGTAAGACATTGTGTGTCCACTTTTGCCCTGCAATGCAACAAATTTAAAGAGACTTCAAAATGGTCAATCATTTCATTAAAAACAGCTGATGGGTGTATATATGTGAAGAAAGAATAACATGGAAAAGTGTTGCTGAGTTTATATAATAAATCCTCAGGGATCGGATTCCTGTGAATCAGTGTCTGAAGGGGGATTTTAACCCACGCCTCCAGTGAAGACTGCGACCTGAACACAGCGCCTTAGACCGCTCGGCCATCCTGACTGAAAAACCATGAAAATAGTGCAAATTACGCTACATTCGTAGTTACATCACATTTTGTTACTAAAGTCTCAGGTAAGACATTGTGTGTCCACTTTTGCCCTGCAATGCAACAAATTTAAAGAGACTTCAAAATGGTCAATTATTTCATTAAAAAAACAGCTGATGGGTGTATATATGTGAAGAAAGAATAACATGGAAAACTTTTGCTGAGTTTATATAGATCACTCCTCAGGGATCGGATTCCTGTCAATCAGTGTCAGAAGTGGGATTTAACCCACGCCTCCAGTGGAGACTGCGACCTGAACGCAGCGCCTTAGACCGCTCGGCCATCCTGACTGAAAAACCATGAAAATAGTGCAAATTACGCTACATTCGTAGTTACATCACATTTTGTTACTAAAGTCTCAGGTAAGACATTGTGTGTCCACTTTTGCCCTGCAATGCAACAAATTTAAAGAGACTTCAAAATGGTCAATTATTTCATTAAAAAACAGCTGATGGGTGTATATATGTGAAGAAAGAATAACATGGAAAAGTGTTGCTGAGTTTATATAATAAACCCTCAGGGATCGGATTCCTGTGAATCAGTGTCTGAAGGGGGATTTTAACCCACGCCTCCAGTAAAGACTGCGACCTGAACACAGCGCCTTAGACCGCTCGGCCATCCTGACTGAAAAACCATGAAAATAGTGCAAATTACGCTACATTCGTAGTTACATCACATTTGGTTACTAAAGTCTCAGGTAAGACATTGTGTGTCCACTTTTGCCCTGCAATGCAACAAATTTAAAGAGACTTCAAAATGGTCAATCATTTCATTAAAAACAGCTGATGGGTGTATATATGTGAAGAAAGAATAACATGGAAAAGTGTTGCTGAGTTTATATAATAAATCCTCAGGGATCGGATTCCTGTGAATCAGTGTCTGAAGGGGGATTTTAACCCACGCCTCCAGTGAAGACTGCGACCTGAACACAGCGCCTTAGACCGCTCGGCCATCCTGACTGAAAAACCATGAAAATAGTGCAAATTACGCTACATTCGTAGTTACATCACATTTTGTTACTAAAGTCTCAGGTAAGACATTGTGTGTCCACTTTTGCCCTGCAATGCAACAAATTTAAAGAGACTTCAAAATGGTCAATTATTTCATTAAAAAACAGCTGATGGGTGTATATATGTGAAGAAAGAATAACATGGAAAACTTTTGCTGAGTTTATATAATAAACTCCTCAGGGATCGGATTCCTGTCAATCAGTGTCAGAAGTGGGATTTTAACCCACGCCTCCAGTGGAGACTGCGACCTGAACGCAGCGCCTTAGACCGCTCGGCCATCCTGACTGAAAAACCATGAAAATAGTGCAAATTACGCTACATTCGTAGTTACATCACATTTTGTTACTAAAGTCTCAGGTAAGACATTGTGTGTCCACTTTTGCCCTGCAATGCAACAAATTTAAAGAGACTTCAAAATGGTCAATTATTTCATTAAAAAACAGCTGATGGGTGTATATATGTGAAGAAAGAATAACATGGAAAACTTTTGCTGAGTTTATATAATCACTCCTCAGGGATCGGATTCCTGTCAATCAGTGTCAGAAGTGGGATTTGAACCCACGCCTCCAGTGGAGACTGCGACCTGAACGCAGCGCCTTAGACCGCTCGGCCATCCTGACTGAAAAACCATGAAAATAGTGCAAATTACGCTACATTCGTAGTTACATCACATTTTGTTACTAAAGTCTCAGGTAAGACATTGTGTGTCCACTTTTGCCCTGCAATGCAACAAATTTAAAGAGACTTCAAAATGGTCAATTATTTCATTAAAAAACAGCTGATGGGTGTATATATGTGAAGAAAGAATAACATGGAAAACTTTTGCTGAGTTTATATAATCACTCCTCAGGGATCGGATTCCTGTCAATCAGTGTCATGAAGTGGGATTTGAACCCACGCCTCCAGTGGAGACTGCGACCTGAACGCAGCGCCTTAGACCGCTCGGCCATCCTGACTGAAAAACCATGAAAATAGTGCAAATTACGCTACATTCGTAGTTACATCACATTTTGTTACTAAAGTCTCAGGTAAGACATTGTGTGTCCACTTTTGCCCTGCAATGCAACAAATTTAAAGAGACTTCAAAATGGTCAATTATTTCATTAAAAACAGCTGATGGGTGTATATATGTGAAGAAAGAATAACATGGAAAAGTGTTGCTGAGTTTATATAATCACTCCTCAGGGATCGGATTCCTGTCAATCAGTGTCAGAAGTGGGATTTGAACCCACGCCTCCAGTGGAGACTGCGACCTGAACGCAGCGCCTTAGACCGCTCGGCCATCCTGACTGAAAAACCATGAAAATAGTGCAAATTACGCTACATTCGTAGTTACATCACATTTGGTTACTAAAGTCTCAGGTAAGACATTGTGTGTCCACTTTTGCCCTGCAATGCAACAAATTTAAAGATACTTCAAAATGGTCAATCATTTCATTAAAAACAGCTGATGGGTGTATATATGTGAAGAAAGAATAACATGGAAAAGTGTTGCTGAGTTTATATAATCACTCCTCAGGGATCGGATTCCTGTGAATCAGTGTCTGAAGGGGGATTTTAACCCACGCCTCCAATGGAGACTGCGACCTGAACACAGCGCCTTAGACCGCTCGGCCATCCTGACTGAAAAACCATGAAAATAGTGCAAATTACGCTACATTCGTAGTTACATCACATTTTGTTACTAAAGTCTCAGGTAAGACATTGTGTGTCCACTTTTGCCCTGCAATGCAACAAATTTAAAGAGACTTCAAAATGGTCAATTATTTCATTAAAAAACAGCTGATGGGTGTATATATGTGAAGAAAGAATAACATGGAAAACTTTTGCTGAGTTTATATAATCACTCCTCAGGGATCGGATTCCTGTCAATCAGTGTCTGAAGGGGGATTTTAACCCACGCCTCCAGTGAAGACTGCGACCTGAACACAGCGCCTTAGACCGCTCGGCCATCCTGACTGAAAAACCATGAAAATAGTGCAAATTACGCTACATTCGTAGTTACATCACATTTGGTTACTAAAGTCTCAGGTAAGACATTGTGTGTCCACTTTTGCCCTGCAATGCAACAAATTTAAAGAGACTTCAAAATGGTCAATTATTTCATTAAAAAACAGCTGATGGGTGTATATATGTGAAGAAAGAATAACATGGAAAACTTTTGCTGAGTTTATATAATCACTCCTCAGGGATCGGATTCCTGTCAATCAGTGTCAGAAGTGGGATTTGAACCCACGCCTCCAGTGGAGACTGCGACCTGAACGCAGCGCCTTAGACCGCTCGGCCATCCTGACTGAAAAACCATGAAAATAGTGCAAATTACGCTACATTCGTAGTTACATCACATTTGGTTACTAAAGTCTCAGGTAAGACATTGTGTGTCCACTTTTGCCCTGCAATGCAACAAATTTAAAGAGACTTCAAAATGGTCAATCATTTCATTAAAAACAGCTGATGGGTGTATATATGTGAAGAAAGAATAACATGGAAAAGTGTTGCTGAGTTTATATAATCACTCCTCAGGGATCGGATTCCTGTGAATCAGTGTCTGAAGGGGGATTTTAACCCACGCCTCCAATGGAGACTGCGACCTGAACACAGCGCCTTAGACCGCTCGGCCATCCTGACTGAAAAACCATGAAAATAGTGCAAATTACGCTACATTCGTAGTTACATCACATTTTGTTACTAAAGTCTCAGGTAAGACATTGTGTGTCCACTTTTGCCCTGCAATGCAACAAATTTAAAGAGACTTCAAAATGGTCAATCATTTCATTAAAAACAGCTGATGGGTGTATATATGTGAAGAAAGAATAACATGGAAAAGTGTTGCTGAGTTTATATAATAAATCCTCAGGGATCGGATTCCTGTGAATCAGTGTCTGAAGGGGGATTTTAACCCACGCCTCCAGTGAAGACTGCGACCTGAACACAGCGCCTTAGACCGCTCGGCCATCCTGACTGAAAAACCATGAAAATAGTGCAAATTACGCTACATTCGTAGTTACATCACATTTTGTTACTAAAGTCTCAGGTAAGACATTGTGTGTCCACTTTTGCCCTGCAATGCAACAAATTTAAAGATACTTCAAAATGGTCAATCATTTCATTAAAAACAGCTGATGGGTGTATATATGTGAAGAAAGAATAACATGGAAAAGTGTTGCTGAGTTTATATAATCACTCCTCAGGGATCGGATTCCTGTGAATCAGTGTCTGAAGGGGGATTTTAACCCACGCCTCCAGTGAAGACTGCGACCTGAACACAGCGCCTTAGACCGCTCGGCCATCCTGACTGAAAAACCATGAAAATAGTGCAAATTACGCTACATTCGTAGTTACATCACATTTTGTTACTAAAGTCTCAGGTAAGACATTGTGTGTCCACTTTTGCCCTGCAATGCAACAAATTTAAAGAGACTTCAAAATGGTCAATTATTTCATTAAAAAACAGCTGATGGGTGTATATATGTGAAGAAAGAATAACATGGAAAAGTGTTGCTGAGTTTATATAATCACTCCTCAGGGATCGGATTCCTGTCAATCAGTGTCATGAAGGGGGATTTTAACCCACGCCTCCAGTGAAGACTGCGACCTGAACACAGCGCCTTAGACCGCTCGGCCATCCTGACTGAAAAACCATGAAAATAGTGCAAATTACGCTACATTCGTAGTTACATCACATTTGGTTACTAAAGTCTCAGGTAAGACATTGTGTGTCCACTTTTGCCCTGCAATGCAACAAATTTAAAGAGACTTCAAAATGGTCAATTATTTCATTAAAAAACAGCTGATGGGTGTATATATGTGAAGAAAGAATAACATGGAAAAGTGTTGCTGAGTTTATATAATCACTCCTCAGGGATCGGATTCCTGTCAATCAGTGTCAGAAGTGGGATTTGAACCCACGCCTCCAGTGGAGACTGCGACCTGAACGCAGCGCCTTAGACCGCTCGGCCATCCTGACTGAAAAACCATGAAAATAGTGCAAATTACGCTACATTCGTAGTTACATCACATTTGGTTACTAAAGTCTCAGGTAAGACATTGTGTGTCCACTTTTGCCCTGCAATGCAACAAATTTAAAGAGACTTCAAAATGGTCAATTATTTCATTAAAAAAACAGCTGATGGGTGTATATATGTGAAGAAAGAATAACATGGAAAAGTGTTGCTGAGTTTATATAATAAATCCTCAGGGATCGGATTCCTGTGAATCAGTGTCTGAAGTGGGATTTGAACCCACGCCTCCAGTGAAGACTGCGACCTGAACACAGCGCCTTAGACCGCTCGGCCATCCTGACTGAAAAACCATGAAAATAGTGCAAATTACGCTACATTCGTAGTTACATCACATTTTGTTACTAAAGTCTCAGGTAAGACATTGTGTGTCCACTTTTGCCCTGCAATGCAACAAATTTAAAGAGACTTCAAAATGGTCAATCATTTCATTAAAAACAGCTGATGGGTGTATATATGTGAAGAAAGAATAACATGGAAAAGTGTTGCTGAGTTTATATAATAAATCCTCAGGGATCGGATTCCTGTGAATCAGTGTCTGAAGGGGGATTTTAACCCACGCCTCCAGTGAAGACTGCGACCTGAACACAGCGCCTTAGACCGCTCGGCCATCCTGACTGAAAAACCATGAAAATAGTGCAAATTACGCTACATTCGTAGTTACATCACATTTTGTTACTAAAGTCTCAGGTAAGACATTGTGTGTCCACTTTTGCCCTGCAATGCAACAAATTTAAAGATACTTCAAAATGGTCAATCATTTCATTAAAAACAGCTGATGGGTGTATATATGTGAAGAAAGAATAACATGGAAAAGTGTTGCTGAGTTTATATAATCACTCCTCAGGGATCGGATTCCTGTGAATCAGTGTCTGAAGGGGGATTTTAACCCACGCCTCCAAGTGGAGACTGCGACCTGAACGCAGCGCCTTAGACCGCTCGGCCATCCTGACTGAAAAACCATGAAAATAGTGCAAATTACGCTACATTCGTAGTTACATCACATTTGGTTACTAAAGTCTCAGGTAAGACATTGTGTGTCCACTTTTGCCCTGCAATGCAACAAATTTAAAGATACTTCAAAATGGTCAATCATTTCATTAAAAACAGCTGATGGGTGTATATATGTGAAGAAAGAATAACATGGAAAAGTGTTGCTGAGTTTATATAATAAACCCTCAGGGATCGGATTCCTGTGAATCAGTGTCTGAAGGGGGATTTTAACCCACGCCTCCAGTAAAGACTGCGACCTGAACACAGCGCCTTAGACCGCTCGGCCATCCTGACTGAAAAACCATGAAAATAGTGCAAATTACGCTACATTCGTAGTTACATCACATTTTGTTACTAAAGTCTCAGGTAAGACATTGTGTGTCCACTTTTGCCCTGCAATGCAACAAATTTAAAGAGACTTTTAAAATGGTCAATTATTTCATTAAAAAACAGCTGATGGGTGTATATATGTGAAGAAAGAATAACATGGAAAACTTTTGCTGAGTTTATATAATCACTCCTCAGGGATCGGATTCCTGTCAATCAGTGTCAGAAGTGGGATTTGAACCCACGCCTCCAGTGGAGACTGCGACCTGAACGCAGCGCCTTAGACCGCTCGGCCATCCTGACTGAAAAACCATGAAAATAGTGCAAATTACGCTACATTCGTAGTTACATCACATTTGGTTACTAAAGTCTCAGGTAAGACATTGTGTGTCCACTTTTGCCCTGCAATGCAACAAATTTAAAGATACTTCAAAATGGTCAATCATTTCATTAAAAACAGCTGATGGGTGTATATATGTGAAGAAAGAATAACATGGAAAAGTGTTGCTGAGTTTATATAATCACTCCTCAGGGATCGGATTCCTGTGAATCAGTGTCTGAAGGGGGATTTTAACCCACGCCTCCAATGGAGACTGCGACCTGAACGCAGCGCCTTAGACCGCTCGGCCATCCTGACTGAAAAACCATGAAAATAGTGCAAATTACGCTACATTCGTAGTTACATCACATTTGGTTACTAAAGTCTCAGGTAAGACATTGTGTGTCCACTTTTGCCCTGCAATGCAACAAATTTAAAGATACTTCAAAATGGTCAATCATTTCATTAAAAACAGCTGATGGGTGTATATATGTGAAGAAAGAATAACATGGAAAAGTGTTGCTGAGTTTATATAATCACTCCTCAGGGATCGGATTCCTGTCAATCAGTGTCTGAAGGGGGATTTTAACCCACGCCTCCAGTGAAGACTGCGACCTGAACACAGCGCCTTAGACCGCTCGGCCATCCTGACTGAAAAACCATGAAAATAGTGCAAATTACGCTACATTCGTAGTTACATCACATTTTGTTACTAAAGTCTCAGGTAAGACATTGTGTGTCCACTTTTGCCCTGCAATGCAACAAATTTAAAGATACTTTTAAAATGGTCAATTATTTCATTAAAAAAACAGCTGATGGGTGTATATATGTAAAGAAAGAATAACATGGAAAACTTTTGCTGAGTTTATATAATCACTCCTCAGGGATCGGATTCCTGTCAATCAGTGTCAGAAGTGGGATTTGAACCCACGCCTCCAGTGGAGACTGCGACCTGAACGCAGCGCCTTAGACCGCTCGGCCATCCTGACTGAAAAACCATGAAAATAGTGCAAATTACGCTACATTCGTAGTTACATCACATTTGGTTACTAAAGTCTCAGGTAAGACATTGTGTGTCCACTTTTGCCCTGCAATGCAACAAATTTAAAGATACTTCAAAATGGTCAATCATTTCATTAAAAACAGCTGATGGGTGTATATATGTGAAGAAAGAATAACATGGAAAAGTGTTGCTGAGTTTATATAATCACTCCTCAGGGATCGGATTCCTGTGAATCAGTGTCTGAAGGGGGATTTTAACCCACGCCTCCAATGGAGACTGCGACCTGAACACAGCGCCTTAGACCGCTCGGCCATCCTGACTGAAAAACCATGAAAATAGTGCAAATTACGCTACATTCGTAGTTACATCACATTTGTTACTAAAGTCTCAGGTAAGACATTGTGTGTCCACTTTTGCCCTGCAATGCAACAAATTTAAAGATACTTCAAAATGGTCAATCATTTCATTAAAAACAGCTGATGGGTGTATATATGTGAAGAAAGAATAACATGGAAAAGTGTTGCTGAGTTTATATAATCACTCCTCAGGGATCGGATTCCTGTGAATCAGTGTCTGAAGGGGGATTTTAACCCACGCCTCCAGTGAAGACTGCGACCTGAACACAGCGCCTTAGACCGCTCGGCCATCCTGACTGAAAAACCATGAAAATAGTGCAAATTACGCTACATTCGTAGTTACATCACATTTGGTTACTAAAGTCTCAGGTAAGACATTGTGTGTCCACTTTTGCCCTGCAATGCAACAAATTTAAAGATACTTCAAAATGGTCAATCATTTCATTAAAAACAGCTGATGGGTGTATATATGTGAAGAAAGAATAACATGGAAAAGTGTTGCTGAGTTTATATAATCACTCCTCAGGGATCGGATTCCTGTGAATCAGTGTCTGAAGGGGGATTTTAACCCACGCCTCCAATGGAGACTGCGACCTGAACGCAGCGCCTTAGACCGCTCGGCCATCCTGACTGAAAAACCATGAAAATAGTGCAAATTACGCTACATTCGTAGTTACATCACATTTGGTTACTAAAGTCTCAGGTAAGACATTGTGTGTCCACTTTTGCCCTGCAATGCAACAAATTTAAAGATACTTCAAAATGGTCAATCATTTCATTAAAAACAGCTGATGGGTGTATATATGTGAAGAAAGAATAACATGGAAAAGTGTTGCTGAGTTTATATAATAAACCCTCAGGGATCGGATTCCTGTGAATCAGTGTCTGAAGGGGGATTTTAACCCACGCCTCCAGTAAAGACTGCGACCTGAACACAGCGCCTTAGACCGCTCGGCCATCCTGACTGAAAAACCATGAAAATAGTGCAAATTACGCTACATTCGTAGTTACATCACATTTTGTTACTAAAGTCTCAGGTAAGACATTGTGTGTCCACTTTTGCCCTGCAATGCAACAAATTTAAAGAGACTTCAAAATGGTCAATTATTTCATTAAAAAACAGCTGATGGGTGTATATATGTGAAGAAAGAATAACATGGAAAACTTTTGCTGAGTTTATATAATCACTCCTCAGGGATCGGATTCCTGTCAATCAGTGTCAGAAGTGGGATTTGAACCCACGCCTCCAGTGGAGACTGCGACCTGAACGCAGCGCCTTAGACCGCTCGGCCATCCTGACTGAAAAACCATGAAAATAGTGCAAATTACGCTACATTCGTAGTTACATCACATTTGGTTACTAAAGTCTCAGGTAAGACATTGTGTGTCCACTTTTGCCCTGCAATGCAACAAATTTAAAGATACTTCAAAATGGTCAATCATTTCATTAAAAACAGCTGATGGGTGTATATATGTGAAGAAAGAATAACATGGAAAAGTGTTGCTGAGTTTATATAATCACTCCTCAGGGATCGGATTCCTGTGAATCAGTGTCTGAAGGGGGATTTTAACCCACGCCTCCAGTGAAGACTGCGACCTGAACGCAGCGCCTTAGACCGCTCGGCCATCCTGACTGAAAAACCATGAAAATAGTGCAAATTACGCTACATTCGTAGTTACATCACATTTGGTTACTAAAGTCTCAGGTAAGACATTGTGTGTCCACTTTTGCCCTGCAATGCAACAAATTTAAAGATACTTCAAAATGGTCAATCATTTCATTAAAAACAGCTGATGGGTGTATATATGTGAAGAAAGAATAACATGGAAAAGTGTTGCTGAGTTTATATAATAAATCCTCAGGGATCGGATTCCTGTGAATCAGTGTCTGAAGGGGGATTTTAACCCACGCCTCCAGTGAAGACTGCGACCTGAACACAGCGCCTTAGACCGCTCGGCCATCCTGACTGAAAAACCATGAAAATAGTGCAAATTACGCTACATTCGTAGTTACATCACATTTGGTTACTAAAGTCTCAGGTAAGACATTGTGTGTCCACTTTTGCCCTGCAATGCAACAAATTTAAAGATACTTCAAAATGGTCAATCATTTCATTAAAAAACAGCTGATGGGTGTATATATGTGAAGAAAGAATAACATGGAAAACTTTTGCTGAGTTTATATAATCACTCCTCAGGGATCGGATTCCTGTCAATCAGTGTCAGAAGTGGGATTTGAACCCACGCCTCCAGTGGAGACTGCGACCTGAACGCAGCGCCTTAGACCGCTCGGCCATCCTGACTGAAAAACCATGAAAATAGTGCAAATTACGCTACATTCGTAGTTACATCACATTTGGTTACTAAAGTCTCAGGTAAGACATTGTGTGTCCACTTTTGCCCTGCAATGCAACAAATTTAAAGATACTTCAAAATGGTCAATCATTTCATTAAAAACAGCTGATGGGTGTATATATGTGAAGAAAGAATAACATGGAAAAGTGTTGCTGAGTTTATATAATCACTCCTCAGGGATCGGATTCCTGTGAATCAGTGTCTGAAGGGGGATTTTAACCCACGCCTCCAGTGGAGACTGCGACCTGAACACAGCGCCTTAGACCGCTCGGCCATCCTGACTGAAAAACCATGAAAATAGTGCAAATTACGCTACATTCGTAGTTACATCACATTTGGTTACTAAAGTCTCAGGTAAGACATTGTGTGTCCACTTTTGCCCTGCAATGCAACAAATTTAAAGATACTTCAAAATGGTCAATCATTTCATTAAAAACAGCTGATGGGTGTATATATGTGAAGAAAGAATAACATGGAAAAGTGTTGCTGAGTTTATATAATAAACCCTCAGGGATCGGATTCCTGTGAATCAGTGTCTGAAGGGGGATTTTAACCCACGCCTCCAGTAAAGACTGCGACCTGAACACAGCGCCTTAGACCGCTCGGCCATCCTGACTGAAAAACCATGAAAATAGTGCAAATTACGCTACATTCGTAGTTACATCACATTTGGTTACTAAAGTCTCAGGTA
>JAHWDR010000075.1:0-78777 GCA_021346845.1 Apeltes quadracus
ACATCACAGCTCTTTGATGTTGGTGACATCACAGCTCTTTGATGTTGGTGACATCACAGCTCTGTGATGTTTGTGACATCACAAACATGATGTTGATGACGTCACTGTTCTTTGATGTTGATGACATCACAGCTCTTTGATGTTGGTGACATCACAGCTCTTTGATGTTGGTGACATCACAGCTCTTGATGTTGGTGACATCACAGCTCTGTGATGTTTGTGACATCACAAACATGATGTTGATGACGTCACTGTTCTTTGATGTTGATGACATCACAGCTCTTTGATGTTGGTGACATCACAGCTCTGTGATGTTTGTGACATCACAAACATGATGTTGATGACGTCACTGTTCTTTGATGTTGATGACATCACAGCTCTTTGATGTTTGTGACATCACAAACATGATGTTGATGACGTCACTGTTCTTTGATGTTGATGACATCACAGCTCTTTGATGTTGGTGACATCACAGCTCTTTGATGTTGGTGACATCACAGCTCTGTGATGTTTGTGACATCACAAACATGATGTTGATGACGTCACTGTTCTTTGATGTTGATGACATCACAGCTCTTTGAGTTGGTGACATCACAGCTCTTTGATGTTGGTGACATCACAGCTCTGTGATGTTTGTGACATCACAAACATGATGTTGATGACGTCACTGTTCTTTGATGTTGATGACATCACAGCTCTTTGATGTTGGTGACATCACAGCTCTTTGATGTTGGTGACATCACAGCTCTGTGATGTTTGTGACATCACAAACATGATGTTGATGACATCACAGCTCTTTGATGTTGGTGACATCACAGCTCTGTGATGTTTGTGACATCACAAACATGATGTTGATGACGTCACTGTTCTTTGATGTTGATGACATCACAGCTCTGTTATGTTTGTGACATCACAAACATGATGTTGATGACGTCACTGTTCTTTGATGTTGATGCATCACAGCTCTTTGATGTTGGTGACATCACAGATCTCTTTGATGTTTGTGACATCACAAACATGATGTTGATGACGTCACTGTTCTTTGATGTTGATGACATCACAGCTCTTTGATGTTGGTGACATCACAGCTCTTTGATGTTGGTGACATCACAGCTCTGTGATGTTTGTGACATCACAAACATGATGTTGATGACGTCACTGTTCTTTGATGTTGATGACATCACAGCTCTTTGATGTTGGTGACGTTCACAAACATGATGTTGATGACGTCACTGTTCTTTGATGTTGATGACATCACAGCTCTTTGATGTTGGTGACATCACAGCTCTGTGATGTTTGTGACATCACAAACATGATGTTGATGACGTCACTGTCTTTGATGTTGATGACATCACAGCTCTTTGATGTTGGTGACATCACAAACATGATGTTGATGACGTCACTGTTCTTTGATGTTGATGACATCACAGCTCTTTGATGTTTGTGACATCACAAACATGATGTTGATGACGTCACTGTTCTTTGATGTTGATGACATCACAGCTCTTTGATGTTGGTGACATCACAGCTCTTTGATGTTGGTGACATCACAGCTCTGTGATGTTTGTGACATCACAAACATGATGTTGATGACGTCACTGTTCTTTGATGTTGATGACATCACAGCTCTTTGATGTTGGTGACATCACAGCTCTTTGATGTTGGTGACATCACAGCTCTGTGATGTTTGTGACATCACAAACATGATGTTGATGACGTCACTGTTCTTTGATGTTGATGACATCACAGCTCTTTGATGTTGGTGACATCACAGCTCTGTGATGTTTGTGACATCACAAACATGATGTTGATGACGTCACTGTTCTTTGATGTTGATGACATCACAGCTCTTTGATGTTGGTGACATCACAGCTCTGTGATGTTTGTGACATCACAAACATGATGTTGATGACGTCACTGTTCTTTGATGTTGATGACATCACAGCTCTTTGATGTTGGTGACATCACAAACATGATGTTGATGACGTCACTGTTCTTTGATGTTGATGACATCACAGCTCTGTGATGTTTGTGACATCACAAACATGATGTTGATGACGTCACTGTTCTTTGATGTTGATGACATCACAGCTCTTTGATGTTGGTGACATCACAGTCTCTTTGATGTTTGTGACATCACAAACATGATGTTGATGACGTCACTGCTTTAGTTGATGCAAACAGCTTTGATGTTGTGACATCACAGTCTTTGATGTTGGTGACATCACAGCTCTTTGATGTTGGTGACATCACAGCTCTGTGATGTTTGTGACATCACAAACATGATGTTGATGACGTCACTGTTCTTTGATGTTGATGACATCACAGCTCTTTGATGTTGGTGACATCACAGCTCTTTGATGTTGGTGACATCACAGCTCTGTGATGTTTGTGACATCACAAACATGATGTTGATGACATCACAGCTCTTTGATGTTGGTGACATCACAGCTCTGTGATGTTTGTGACATCACAAACATGATGTTGATGACGTCACTGTTCTTTGATGTTGATGACATCACAGCTCTGTGATGTTTGTGACATCACAAACATGATGTTGATGACGTCACTGTTCTTTGATGTTGATGACATCACAGCTCTTTGATGTTGGTGACATCACAGCTCTGTGATGTTTGTGACATCACAAACATGATGTTGATGACGTCACTGTTCTTTGATGTTGATGACATCACAGCTCTTTGATGTTGGTGACATCACAGCTCTTTGATGTTGGTGACATCACAGCTCTGTGATGTTTGTGACATCACAAACATGATGTTGATGACGTCACTGTTCTTTGATGTTGATGACATCACAGCTCTTTGATGTTGGTGACATCACAAACATGATGTTGATGACGTCACTGTTCTTTGATGTTGATGACATCACAGCTCTTTGATGTTGGTGACATCACAGCTCTGTGATGTTTGTGACATCACAAACATGATGTTGATGACGTCACTGTTTGATGTTGATGACATCACAGCTCTGTGATGTTTGTGACATCACAAACATGATGTTGATGACGTCACTGTTCTTTGATGTTGATGACATCACAGCTCTTTGATGTTGGTGACATCACAGCTCTTTGATGTTTGTGACATCACAAACATGATGTTGATGACGTCACTGTTCTTTGATGTTGATGACATCACAGCTCTTTGATGTTGGTGACATCACAGCTCTTTGATGTTGGTGACATCACAGCTCTGTGATGTTTGTGACATCACAAACATGATGTTGATGACGTCACTGTTCTTTGATGTTGATGACATCACAGCTCTTTGATGTTGGTGACATCACAAACATGATGTTGATGACGTCACTGTTCTTTGATGTTGATGACATCACAGCTCTTTGATGTTGGTGACATCACAGCTCTGTGATGTTTGTGACATCACAAACATGATGTTGATGACGTCACTGTTCTTTGATGTTGATGACATCACAGCTCTTTGATGTTGGTGACATCACAAACATGATGTTGATGACGTCACTGTTCTTTGATGTTGATGACATCACAGCTCTTTGATGTTTGTGACATCACAAACATGATGTTGATGACGTCACTGTTCTTTGATGTTGATGACATCACAGCTCTTTGATGTTGGTGACATCACAGCTCTTTGATGTTGGTGACATCACAGCTCTGTGATGTTTGTGACATCACAAACATGATGTTGATGACGTCACTGTTCTTTGATGTTGATGACATCACAGCTCTTTGATGTTGGTGACATCACAGCTCTTTGATGTTGGTGACATCACAGCTCTGTGATGTTTGTGACATCACAAACATGATGTTGATGACGTCACTGTTCTTTGATGTTGATGACATCACAGCTCTTTGATGTTGGTGACATCACAGCTCTGTGATGTTTGTGACATCACAAACATGATGTTGATGACGTCACTGTTCTTTGATGTTGATGACATCACAGCTCTTTGATGTTGGTGACATCACAGCTCTGTGATGTTTGTGACATCACAAACATGATGTTGATGACGTCACTGTTCTTTGATGTTGATGACATCACAGCTCTTTGATGTTGGTGACATCACAAACATGATGTTGATGACGTCACTGTTCTTTGATGTTGATGACATCACAGCTCTGTGATGTTTGTGACATCACAAACATGATGTTGATGACGTCACTGTTCTTTGATGTTGATGACATCACAGCTCTTTGATGTTGGTGACATCACAGCTCTGTGATGTTTGTGACATCACAAACATGATGTTGATGACGTCACTGCTTTATGTTGATGCACACAGCTTTGATGTTGGTGACATCACAGCTCTTTGATGTTGGTGACATCACAGCTCTGTGATGTTTGTGACATCACAAACATGATGTTGATGACGTCACTGTTCTTTGATGTTGATGACATCACAGCTCTTTGATGTTGGTGACATCACAGCTCTGTGATGTTTGTGACATCACAAACATGATGTTGATGACGTCACTGTTCTTTGATGTTGATGACATCACAGCTCTTTGATGTTGGTGACGTTACAAACATGATGTTGATGACGTCACTGTTCTTTGATGTTGATGACATCACAGCTCTTTGATGTTGGTGACATCACAGCTCTGTGATGTTTGTGACATCACAAAAATGATGTTGATGACGTCACTGTTCTTTGATGTTTATGGCATCACAGCTCTTTGATGTTGGTGACATCACAGCTCTGTGATGTTTGTGACATCACAAACATGATGTTGATGACGTCACTGTTCTTTGATGTTGATGACATCACAGCTCTGTGATGTTTGTGACATCACAAACATGATGTTGATGACGTCACTGTTCTTTGATGTTGATGACATCACAGCTCTTTGATGTTGGTGACATCACAGCTCTTTGATGTTGGTGACATCACAGCTCTGTGATGTTTGTGACATCACAAACATGATGTTGATGACGTCACTGTTCTTTGATGTTGATGACATCACAGCTCTTTGATGTTGGTGACATCACAGCTCTTTGATGTTGGTGACATCACAGCTCTTTGATGTTGTGACATCACAGCTCTGTGATGTTTGTGACATCACAAACATGATGTTGATGACGTCACTGTTCTTTGATGTTGATGACATCACAGCTCTTTGATGTTGGTGACATCACAGCTCTGTGATGTTTGTGACATCACAAACATGATGTTGATGACGTCACTGTTCTTTGATGTTGATGACATCACAGCTCTGTGATGTTTGTGACATCACAAACATGATGTTGATGACGTCACTGTTCTTTGATGTTGATGACATCACAGCTCTTTGATGTTGGTGACATCACAGCTCTTTGATGTTGGTGACATCACAGCTCTGTGATGTTTGTGACATCACAAACATGATGTTGATGACGTCACTGTTCTTTGATGTTGATGACATCACAGCTCTTTGATGTTGGTGACATCACAGCTCTTTGATGTTGGTGACATCACAGCTCTGTGATGTTTGTGACATCACAAACATGATGTTGATGACGTCACTGTTCTTTGATGTTGATGACATCACAGCTCTTTGATGTTGGTGACATCACAGCTCTTTGATGTTGGTGACATCACAGCTCTGTGATGTTTGTGACATCACAAACATGATGTTGATGACATCACAGCTCTTTGATGTTGGTGACATCACAGCTCTGTGATGTTTGTGACATCACAAACATGATGTTGATGACGTCACTGTTCTTTGATGTTGATGACATCACAGCTCTTGATGTTTGTGACATCACAAACATGATGTTGATGACGTCACTGTTCTTTGATGTTGATGCATCACAGCTCTTTGATGTTGGTGACATCACAGCTCTGTGATGTTTGTGACATCACAAACATGATGTTGATGACGTCACTGTTCTTTGATGTTGATGACATCACAGCTCTTTGATGTTGGTGACATCACAGCTCTTTGATGTTGGTGACATCACAGCTCTGTGATGTTTGTGACATCACAAACATGATGTTGATGACGTCACTGTTCTTTGATGTTGATGACATCACAGCTCTTTGATGTTGGTGACGTCACAAACATGATGTTGATGACGTCACTGTTCTTTGATGTTGATGACATCACAGCTCTTTGATGTTGGTGACATCACAGCTCTGTGATGTTTGTGACATCACAAACATGATGTTGATGACGTCACTGTTCTTTGATGTTGATGACATCACAGCTCTTTGATGTTGGTGACATCACAAACATGATGTTGATGACGTCACTGTTCTTTGATGTTGATGACATCACAGCTCTGTGATGTTTGTGACATCACAAACATGATGTTGATGACGTCACTGTTCTTTGATGTTGATGACATCACAGCTCTTTGATGTTGGTGACATCACAGCTCTGTGATGTTTGTGACATCACAAACATGATGTTGATGACGTCACTGTTCTTTGATGTTGATGACATCACAGCTCTGTGATGTTTGTGACATCACAAACATGATGTTGATGACGTCACTGTTCTTTGATGTTGATGACATCACAGCTCTTTGATGTTGGTGACATCACAGCTCTTTGATGTTTGTGACATCACAAACATGATGTTGATGACGTCACTGTTCTTTGATGTTGATGACACCACAGCTCTTTGATGTTGGTGACATCACAGCTCTTTGATGTTGGTGACATCAAAGCTCTGTGATGTTTGTGACATCACAAACATGATGTTGATGACCTCACTGTTCTTTGATGTTGATGACATCACAGCTCTTTGATGTTGGTGACGTTACAAACATGATGTTGATGACGTCACTGTTCTTTGATGTTGATGACATCACAGCTCTTTGATGTTGGTGACATCACAGCTGTGTGATGTTTGTGACATCACAAACATGATGTTGATGACGTCACTGTTGATGTTGATGACATCACGCTCTTTGATGTTGGTGACGTTACAAACATGATGTTGATGACGTCACTGTTCTTTGATGTTGACGACATCACAGCTCTTTGATGTTGGTGACGTTACAAACATGATGTTGATGACGTCACTGTTCTTTGATGTTGATGACATCACAGCTCTTTGATGTTGGTGACATCACAGCTCTTTGATGTTGGTGACATCACAGCTCTGTGATGTTTGTGACACCAAAAACATGATGTTGATGACGTCACTGTTCTTTGATGTTGATGACATCACAGCTCTTTGATGTTGGTGACATCACAGCTCTTTGATGTTGGTGACATCACAGCTCTGTGATGTTTGTGACACCACAAACATGATGTTGATGACGTCACTGTTCTTTGATGTTGATGACATCACAGCTTTTTGATGTTGGTGACATCACAGCTCTGTGATGTTTGTGACATCACAAACATGATGTTGATGACGTCACTGTTCTTTGATGTTGATGACATCACAGCTCTTTGATGTTGGTGACATCACAGCTCTGTGATGTTTGTGACATCACAAACATGATGTTGATGACGTCACTGTTCTTTGATGTTTGTGACATCACAAACATGATGTTGATGACGTCACTGTTCTTTGATGTTGATGACATCACAGCTCGTTGATGTTTGTGACATCACAAACATGATATTGATGACGTCACTGTTCTTTGATGTTGATGACATCACAGCTCTTTGATGTTGGTGACATCACAGCTCTGTGATGTTTGTGACACCACAAACATGATATTGATGACGTCACTGCTCTTTGATGTTGATGACATCACAGCTCTGTGATGTTTGTGACATCACAAACATGATGTTGATGACGTCACTGTTCTTTGATGCTGGTAACATCACAGCTCTTTGATGTTGGTGACATCACAGCTCTTTGATGTTGGTGACATCACAGCTCTGTGATGTTTGTGACATCACAAACACGATGTTGATGGCGTCACTGTTCTTTGATGTTGATGACATCACAGCTCTTTGAAGTTGGTGACATCACAGCTCTTTGATGTTGGTGACTTCACAGCTCTATGATGTTTGTGACATCACAAACATGATGTTGATGACGTCACTGTTCTTTGAAGTTGATGACTTCACAGCTCTTTGAAGTTGGTGACATCACAGCTTTTTGATGTTGGTGACATCACAGCTCTGTGATGTTTGTGAAATCACAAACATGATGTTGATGACATCACAGCTCTTTGATGTTGGTGACATCACAGCTCTGTGATGTTTCTGACACCACAAACATGATGTTGATGACGTCACTGTTCTTTGATGTTGATGACATCCCAGCTCGTTGATGTTTGTGACATCACAAACATGATGTTGATGACGTCACTGTTATTTGATGTTGACTGCATAACAGTTTATTGATGTTGGTGAAGTCACAGATTTCTCTTTGATGTTTGTGACATCACAAACATGATGTTGATGACGTCACTGTTCTTTGATGTTGATGACACCACAGCTCTTTGATGTTGGTGACATCACAGCTCTTTGATGTTGGTGACATCAAAGCTCTGTGATGTTTGTGACATCACAAACATGATGTTGATGACCTCACTGTTCTTTGATGTTGATGACATCACAGCTCTTTGATGTTGGTGACGTTACAAACATGATGTTGATGACGTCACTGTTCTTTGATGTTGATGACATCACAGCTCTTTGATGTTGGTGACATCACAGCTGTGTGATGTTTGTGACATCACAAACATGATGTTGATGACGTCACTGTTTGATGTTGATGACATCACAGCTCTTTGATGTTGGTGACGTTACAAACATGATGTTGATGACGTCACTGTTCTTTGATGTTGACGACATCACAGCTCTTTGATGTTGGTGACGTTACAAACATGATGTTGATGACGTCACTGTTCTTTGATGTTGATGACATCACAGCTCTTTGATGTTGGTGACATCACAGCTGTGTGATGTTTGTGACATCACAAACATGATGTTGATGACGTCACTGTTTGATGTTGATGACATCCCAGCTCGTTGATGTTTGTGACATCACAAACATGATGTTGATGACGTCACTGTTATTTGATGTTGACTGCATAACAGTTTATTGATGTTGGTGAAGTCACAGATTTCTCTTTGATGTTTGTGACATCACAAACATGATGTTGATGACGTCACTGTTCTTTGATGTTGATGACACCACAGCTCTTTGATGTTGGTGACATCACAGCTCTTTGATGTTGGTGACATCAAAGCTCTGTGATGTTTGTGACATCACAAACATGATGTTGATGACCTCACTGTTCTTTGATGTTGATGACATCACAGCTCTTTGATGTTGGTGACGTTACAAACATGATGTTGATGACGTCACTGTTCTTTGATGTTGATGACATCACAGCTCTTTGATGTTGGTGACATCACAGCTGTGTGATGTTTGTGACATCACAAACATGATGTTGATGACGTCACTGTTTGATGTTGATGACATCACAGCTCTTTGATGTTGGTGACGTTACAAACATGATGTTGATGACGTCACTGTTCTTTGATGTTGACGACATCACAGCTCTTTGATGTTGGTGACGTTACAAACATGATGTTGATGACGTCACTGTTCTTTGATGTTGATGACATCACAGCTCTTTGATGTTGGTGACATCACAGCTCTTTGATGTTGGTGACATCACAGCTCTGTGATGTTTGTGACACCAAAAACATGATGTTGATGACGTCACTGTTCTTTGATGTTGATGACATCACAGCTCTTTGATGTTGGTGACATCACAGCTCTTTGATGTTGGTGACATCACAGCTCTGTGATGTTTGTGACACCACAAACATGATGTTGATGACGTCACTGTTCTTTGATGTTGATGACATCACAGCTTTTTGATGTTGGTGACATCACAGCTCTGTGATGTTTGTGACATCACAAACATGATGTTGATGACGTCACTGTTCTTTGATGTTGATGACATCACAGCTCTTTGATGTTGGTGACATCACAGCTCTGTGATGTTTGTGACATCACAAACATGATGTTGATGACGTCACTGTTCTTTGATGTTGATGACATCACAGCTCTTTGATGTTGGTGACATCACAAACATGATGTTGATGACGTCACTGTTCTTTGATGTTGATGACATCACAGCTCGTTGATGTTTGTGACATCACAAACATGATGTTGATGACGTCACTGTTATTTGATGTTGACTGCATAACAGTTTATTGATGTTGGTGAAGTCACAGATTTCTCTTTGATGTTTGTGACATCACAAACATGATTTTGATGACATCACTGCCCTTTAAAGTTGACTGCAAAACAGCTTATGATGTTGGTGAAGTCACAGATTTGATGTTGGTGACATCACAGCTCTGTGATGTTTGTGAAATCACAAACATGATGTTGATGACGTCACTGTTCTTTGATGTTGATGACATCACAGCTCTTTGATGTTGGTGACATCACAGCTCTGTGATGTTTCTGACACCACAAACATGATGTTGATGACGTCACTGTTCTTTGATGTTGATGACATCACAGCTCTTTGATGTTGGTGACGTTACAAACATGATGTTGATGACGTCACTGTTCTTTGATGCTGGTAACATCACAGCTCTTTGATGTTGGTGACATCACAGCTCTTTGATGTTTGTGACATCACAAACATGATGTTGATGACGTCACTGTTCTTTGATGTTGATGAGATCACAGCTCTTTGATGTTGGTGACATCACAGCTCTGTGATGATTGTGACGTCACAAACATGATGTTGATGACGTCACTGTTTTTTGATGTTGGTGACATCACAGCTCTGTGATGTTTGTGACGTCACAAACATGATGTTGCTGACGTCACTGTTCTTTGATGTTGATGACATCACAGCTCTTTGATGTTGGTGACATCACAGCTCTGTGATGTTTGTGACATCACAAACATGATGTTTATGACGTCACTGTTCTTTGATGTTGATGACATCACAGCTCTTTGATGTTGGTGACATCACAGCTCTTTGATGTTGGTGACATCACAGCTCTGTGATGTTTGTGACATCACAAACATGATGTTGATGACGTCACTGTTCTTTGATGCTGGTAACATCACAGCTCTTTGATGTTGGTGACATCACAGCTCTTTGATGTTGGTGACATCACAGCTCTGTGATGTTTCTGACACCACAAACATGATGTTGATGACGTCACTGTTCTTTGATGTTGATGACATCCCAGCTCGTTGATGTTTGTGACATCACAAACATGATGTTGATGACGTCACTGTTATTTGATGTTGATGACGTCACTGTTATTTGATGTTGATGACATCACAGCTCTTTGATGTTGGTGACATCACAGCTCTGTGATGTTTGTGACACCACAAACATGATGTTGATGACGTCACTGTTCTTTGATGTTGATGAAATCACAGCTCTTTGATGTTGGTGACATCACAGCTCGGTGATGTTTGTGACATCACAAACATGATGTTGATGACGTCACTGTTATTTGATGTTGATGACATCACAGCTCTTTGATGTTGGTGACATCACAGCTCTGTGATGTTTGTGACATCACAAACATGATGTTGATGACGTCACTGTTCTTTGATGTTGATGACATCACAGCTCTTTGATGTTGGTGACATCACAGCTCTGTGATGTTTGTGACATCACAAACATGATGTTGATGACGTCACTGTTCTTTGATGTTGATGACATCACAGCTCTTTGATGCTGGTGACATCACAGCTCTGTGATGTTTGTGACACCACAAACATGATGTTGATGACGTCACTGTTATTTGATGTTGATGACATCACAGCTCTTTGATGTTGGTGACATCACAGCTCTGTGATGTTTGTGACATCACAAACATGATGTTGATAACGTCACTGTTCTTTGATGTTGATGACATCACAGCTCTTTGATGTTGGTGACATCACAGCTCTGTGATGTTTCTGACACCACAAACATGATGTTGATGACGTCACTGTTCTTTGATGTTGATGACATCACAGCCCTTTGATGTTGGTGACGTTACAAACATGATGTTGATGACGTCACTGTTCTTTGATGTTGGTGACATCACAGCTCTTTGATGTTGTTGAAGTCACAGATTTGATGTTGGTGACATCACAGCTCTTTGATGTTGGTGACATCACAGCTCTGTGATGTTTGTGACACCAAAAACATGATGTTGATGACGTCACTGTTCTTTGATGTTGATGACATCACAGCTCTTTGATGTTGGTGACATCACAGCTCTGTGATGTTTGTGACACCACAAACATGATGTTGATGACGTCACTGTTCTTTGATGTTGATGACATCACAGCTCTGTGATGTTTGTGACATCACAAACATGATGTTGATGACGTCACTGTTCTTTGATGCTGGTAACATCACAGCTCTTTGATGTTGTGACATCACAGCTCTTTGATGTTGGTGACATCACAGCTCTGTGATGTTTGTGACATCACAAACACGATGTTGATGGCGTCACTGTTCTTTGATGTTGATGACATCACAGCTCTTTGAAGTTGGTGACATCACAGCTCTTTGATGTTGGTGACTTCACAGCTCTATGATGTTTGTGACATCACAAACATGATGTTGATGACGTCACTGTTCTTTGAAGTTGATGACTTCACAGCTCTTTGAAGTTGGTGACATCACAGCTTTTTGATGTTGGTGACATCACAGCTCTGTGATGTTTGTGAAATCACAAACATGATGTTGATGACATCACAGCTCTTTGATGTTGGTGACATCACAGCTCTGTGATGTTTCTGACACCACAAACATGATGTTGATGACGTCACTGTTCTTTGATGTTGATGACATCCCAGCTCGTTGATGTTTGTGACATCACAAACATGATGTTGATGACGTCACTGTTATTTGATGTTGACTGCATAACAGTTTATTGATGTTGGTGAAGTCACAGATTTCTCTTTGATGTTTGTGACATCACAAACATGATGTTGATGACGTCACTGTTCTTTGATGTTGATGACATCACAGCTCTTTGATGTTGGTGACATCAAAGCTCTGTGATGTTTGTGACATCACAAACATGATGTTGATGACGTCACTGTTCTTTGATGTTGATGACATCACAGCTCTTTGATGTTGGTGACATCACAGCTCTGTGATGTTTGTGACACCACAAACATGATGTTGATGACGTCAATGTTCTTTGATGTTGATGACATCACAGCTCTTTGATGTTGGTGACATCACAGCTCTGTGATGTTTGTGACATCACACACATGATGTTGATGACGTCACTGTTCTTTGATGTTGATGACATCACAGCTCTTTGATGTTGGTGACATCACAGCTCTGTGATGTTTGTGACATCACAAACATGATGTTGATGACGTCACTGTTCTTTGATGTTGATGACATCACAGCTCTTTGATGTTGGTGACATCACAGCTCTGTGATGTTTCTGACACCACAAACATGATGTTGATGACCTCACTGTTCTTTGATGTTGATGACATCACAGCTCTTTGATGTTGGTGACGTTACAAACATGATGTTGATGACGTTACAAACATGATGTTGATGACGTCACTGTTCTTTGATGTTGATGACATCACAGCTCTTTGATGTTGGTGACATCACAGCTCTTTGATGTTGGTGACATCACAGCTCTGTGATGTTTGTGACACCAAAAACATGATGTTGATGACGTCACTGTTCTTTGATGTTGATGACATCACAGCTCTTTGATGTTGGTGACATCACAGCTCTTTGATGTTGGTGACATCACAGCTCTGTGGTGTTTGTGACACCACAAACATGATGTTGATGACGTCACTGTTCTTTGATGTTGTTGACATTACAGCTCTGTGATGTTTGTGACATCACAAACATGATGTTGATGACGTCACTGTTCTTTGATGTTGATGACATCACAGCTCTTTGATGTTGGTGACATCACAGCTCTGTGATGTTTGTGACATCACAAACATGATGTTGATGACGTCACTGTTCTTTGATGTTGATGACATCACAGCTCTTTGATGTTGGTGACATCACAGCTCTGTGATGTTTGTGACATCACAAACATGATGTTGATGACGTCACTGTTCTTTGATGTTGATGACATCACAGCTCTTTGATGTTGGTGACATCACAAACATGATGTTGATGACGTCACTGTTCTTTGATGTTGATGACATCACAGCTCGTTGATGTTTGTGACATCACAAACATGATGTTGATGACGTCACTGTTATTTGATGTTGACTGCATAACAGTTTATTGATGTTGGTGAAGTCACAGATTTCTCTTTGATGTTTGTGACATCACAAACATGATTTTGATGACATCACTGCCCTTTAAAGTTGACTGCAAAACAGCTTATGATGTTGGTGAAGTCACAGATTTGATGTTGGTGACATCACAGCTATTTGATGTTGTTGAAGTCACAGATTTGATGTTGGTGACATCACAGCTCTTTGATGTTGGTGACATCACAAACATAATGTTGATGGCATCACTGCCCTTTAAAGTTGACTGCATAACAGCGTATTGATGTTGGTGACATCACAGCTCTGTGATGTTTGTGACATCACAAACATGATGTTGATGACGTCACTGTTCTTTGATGCTGGTAACATCACAGCTCTTTGATGTTGGTGACATCACAGCTCTTTGATGTCGGTGACATCACAGCTCTGTGATTTTTGTGACATCACAAACACGATGTTGATGACGTCACTGTTCTTTGATGTTGATGACATCACAGCTCTTTGAAGTTGGTGACATCACAGCTCTTTGATGTTGGTGACTTCACAGCTCTATGATGTTTGTAACATCACAAACATGATGTTGATGACGTCACTGTTCTTTGATGTTGATGACATCACAGCTCTTTGAAGTTGGTGACATCACAGCTTTTTGACAGATTTGATGTTGATGACATTGCCACTTTTTAATGTCGATGGCATCACAGCTCTTTGATGTTGGTGAGATCACAGATTTGATGTTGATGACATCAGAGATCTTTGATGTTGGTGACAACACAGATTTGATGTTGGTGACACCAGAGCACTTTAATGTTGGTGAAATCACAAACATGATGTTGATGACCTCACTGTCCTTTGATGTTGATGACATCACTGCCCTTTAAAGTTGACTGCATAACAGCTTATTGGTGTTGGTGAAGTCAAGGATTTGATGTTGCTGACATTGCAGCTCTTTGATGTTGGTGAAGTCACAGATTTGATGTTGGTGAGATCACAGTTCTTCGATGTTTATGACATCACAGCTCTTTGATCCCGGCGTCATCAGCTATTTTATTGAGATCACAGCTCTTTGATGTTGGTGAAATCACAGGTTTGATGATGATTACATCACACATCTTGGATGTTGATGACATCACATTTTTTGAAAAGTTGATGCCATATCATCTCTTGTTGTTGAGGATTTCACATCTCTTTTTATGTTGGTAACATCACAGATTTGATGTTGATGACATTGCCACTTTGTAATGTAGATGGCATCACAGCTCTTTGATGTTGGTGAGATCACAGCCCTTTAGAGTTGATTGCATAACAGCTTATTGATGTTGGTGAATTCACAGATTTGATGCTGGTAACATCACAGCTCTTTGATGTTGGTGACATCACAGCTCTTTGATGTTGGTGACATCACAGCTTTTTGATGTTGGTGACATCACAGCTCTGTGATGTTTGTGACATCACAAACATGATGTTGATGACGTCACTGTTCTTTGATGTTGATGAGATCACAGCTCTTTGATGTTGGTGACATCACAGCTCTGTGATGATTGTGACGTCACAAACATGATGTTGATGACGTCACTGTTTTTTGATGTTGGTGACATCACAGCTCTGTGATGTTTGTGACGTCACAAACATGATGTTGCTGACGTCACTGTTCTTTGATGTTGATGACATCACAGCTCTTTGATGTTGGTGACATCACAGCTCTGTGATGTTTGTGACATCACAAACATGATGTTTATGACGTCACTGTTCTTTGATGTTGATGACATCACAGCTCTTTGATGTTGGTGACATCACAGCTCTTTGATGTTGGTGACATCACAGCTCTGTGATGTTTGTGACATCACAAACATGATGTTGATGACGTCACTGTTCTTTGATGCTGGTAACATCACAGCTCTTTGATGTTGGTGACATCACAGCTCTTTGATGTTGGTGACATCACAGCTCTGTGATGTTTCTGACACCACAAACATGATGTTGATGACGTCACTGTTCTTTGATGTTGATGACATCCCAGCTCGTTGATGTTTGTGACATCACAAACATGATGTTGATGACGTCACTGTTATTTGATGTTGATGACGTCACTGTTATTTGATGTTGATGACATCACAGCTCTTTGATGTTGGTGACATCACAGCTCTGTGATGTTTGTGACACCACAAACATGATGTTGATGACGTCACTGTTCTTTGATGTTTGATGTTGATGAAATCACAGCTCTTTGATGTTGGTGACATCACAGCTCTGTGATGTTTGTGACATCACAAACATGATGTTGATGACGTCACTGTTATTTGATGTTGATGACATCACAGCTCTTTGATGTTGGTGACATCACAGCTCTGTGATGTTTGTGACATCACAAACATGATGTTGATGACGTCACTGTTCTTTGATGTTGATGACATCACAGCTCTTTGATGTTGGTGACATCACAGCTCTGTGATGTTTGTGACATCACAAACATGATGTTGATGACGTCACTGTTCTTTGATGTTGATGACATCACAGCTCTTTGATGTTGGTGACATCACAGCTCTGTGATGTTTGTGACACCACAAACATGATGTTGATGACGTCACTGTTATTTGATGTTGATGACATCACAGCTCTTTGATGTTGGTGACATCACAGCTCTGTGATGTTTGTGACATCACAAACATGATGTTGATGACGTCACTGTTCTTTGATGTTGATGACATCACAGCTCTTTGATGTTGGTGACATCACAGCTCTGTGATGTTTCTGACACCACAAACATGATGTTGATGACGTCACTGTTCTTTGATGTTGATGACATCACAGCCCTTTGATGTTGGTGACGTTACAAACATGATGTTGATGACGTCACTGTTCTTTGATGTTGATGACATCACAGCTCTTTGATGTTGGTGACATCACAGCTCTGTGATGTTTGTGACACCAAAAACATGATGTTGATGACGTCACTGTTCTTTGATGTTGATGACATCACAGCTCTTTGATGTTGGTGACATCACAGCTCTGTGATGTTTGTGACACCACAAACATGATGTTGATGACGTCACTGTTCTTTGATGTTGATGACATCACAGCTCTGTGATGTTTGTGACATCACAAACATGATGTTGATGACGTCACTGTTCTTTGATGCTGGTAACATCACAGCTCTTTGATGTTGTGACATCACAGCTCTTTGATGTTGGTGACATCACAGCTCTGTGATGTTTGTGACCTTACAAACACGATGTTGATGGCGTCACTGTTCTTTGATGTTGATGACATCACAGCTCTTTGAAGTTGGTGACATCACAGCTCTTTGATGTTGGTGACTTCACAGCTCTATGATGTTTGTGACATCACAAACATGATGTTGATGACGTCACTGTTCTTTGAAGTTGATGACTTCACAGCTCTTTGAAGTTGGTGACATCACAGCTTTTTGATGTTGGTGACATCACAGCTCTGTGATGTTTGTGAAATCACAAACATGATGTTGATGACATCACAGCTCTTTGATGTTGGTGACATCACAGCTCTGTGATGTTTCTGACACCACAAACATGATGTTGATGACGTCACTGTTCTTTGATGTTGATGACATCCCAGCTCGTTGATGTTTGTGACATCACAAACATGATGTTGATGACGTCACTGTTATTTGATGTTGACTGCATAACAGTTTATTGATGTTGGTGAAGTCACAGATTTCTCTTTGATGTTTGTGACATCACAAACATGATGTTGATGACGTCACTGTTCTTTGATGTTGATGACACCACAGCTCTTTGATGTTGGTGACATCACAGCTCTTTGATGTTGGTGACATCAAAGCTCTGTGATGTTTGTGACATCACAAACATGATGTTGATGACGTCACTGTTCTTTGATGTTGATGACATCACAGCTCTTTGATGTTGGTGACATCACAGCTCTGTGATGTTTGTGACACCACAAACATGATGTTGATGACGTCAATGTTCTTTGATGTTGATGACATCACAGCTCTTTGATGTTGGTGACATCACAGCTCTGTGATGTTTGTGACATCACACACATGATGTTGATGACGTCACTGTTCTTTGATGTTGATGACATCACAGCTCTTTGATGTTGGTGACATCACAGCTCTGTGATGTTTGTGACATCACAAACATGATGTTGATGACGTCACTGTTCTTTGATGTTGATGACATCACAGCTCTTTGATGTTGGTGACATCACAGCTCTGTGATGTTTGTGACATCACAAACATGATGTTGATGACGTCACTGTTCTTTGATGTTGATGACATCACAGCTCTTTGATGTTGGTGACATCACAGCTCTGTGATGTTTCTGACACCACAAACATGATGTTGATGACGTCACTGTTCTTTGATGTTGATGACATCACAGCTCTTTGATGTTGGTGACGTTACAAACATGATGTTGATGACGTTACAAACATGATGTTGATGACGTCACTGTTCTTTGATGTTGATGACATCACAGCTCTTTGATGTTGGTGACATCACAGCTCTTTGATGTTGGTGACATCACAGCTCTGTGATGTTTGTGACACCAAAAACATGATGTTGATGACGTCACTGTTCTTTGATGTTGATGACGTCACTGTTCTTTGATGTTGATGACATCACAGCTCTTTGATGTTGGTGACATCACAGCTCTTTGATGTTGGTGACATCACAGCTCTGTGATGTTTGTGACACCACAAACATGATGTTGATGACGTCACTGTTCTTTGATGTTGTTGACATTACAGCTCTGTGATGTTTGTGACATCACAAACATGATGTTGATGACGTCACTGTTCTTTGATGTTGATGACATCACAGCTCTTTGATGTTGGTGACATCACAGCTCTGTGATGTTTGTGACATCACAAACATGATGTTGATGACGTCACTGTTCTTTGATGTTGATGACATCACAGCTCTTTGATGTTGGTGACATCACAGCTCTGTGATGTTTGTGACATCACAAACATGATGTTGATGACGTCACTGTTCTTTGATGTTGATGACATCACAGCTCTTTGATGTTGGTGACATCACAAACATGATGTTGATGACGTCACTGTTCTTTGATGTTGATGACATCACAGCTCGTTGATGTTTGTGACATCACAAACATGATGTTGATGACGTCACTGTTATTTGATGTTGACTGCATAACAGTTTATTGATGTTGGTGAAGTCACAGATTTCTCTTTGATGTTTGTGACATCACAAACATGATTTTGATGACATCACTGCCCTTTAAAGTTGACTGCAAAACAGCTTATGATGTTGGTGAAGTCACAGATTTGATGTTGGTGACATCACAGCTCTTTGATGTTGTTGAAGTCACAGATTTGATGTTGGTGACATCACAGCTCTTTGATGTTGGTGACATCACAAACATAATGTTGATGGCATCACTGCCCTTTAAAGTTGACTGCATAACAGCGTATTGATGTTGGTGAAGTCACAGATTTGACGTTGATGACACCAGAGCTCTTTGATGTTGGCGAAATCACAAACATGATGTTGATGACGTCTCTGTCTTTTAAAGCCGACTGCATAACAGCTTATAATGTTGGTGAAGTCACAGATTTGATGTTGGTGAGATCACAGATTTGATGTTGATGACATCACTGCCATTTAGAGTTGATTGCATAACAGCTTATTGATGTTGCTGAATTCACAGATCTGATGCTGGTAACATCAAAGCTCTTTTATGTTGGTGATATCACAGATTTGAAGTTGATGACATCAGAGCTCTGTGATGTTGGTGACATCACAAACATGATGTTGATAACGTCACTGTTCTTTGACGTTGATGACATCACTGCCCTTTAAAATTGACTGCATAACAGCTTATTGATGTGGTGAAGTCCCAGATTTGATGTTGGTGACATCAGAGCTCTGTGATGTTGGTGACATCACAAACATGATGTTGATGACGTCACTGTTCTTTGATGTTGATGACATCACTGCCCTTTAAAGTTGCATAACAGCTTATTGATATTGGTGAAGTCACAGACTTGATGTTGGTGACGTCACAGCTCTTTGATGTTGGGGAGATAACAAATTTGATGTTGATGACGTCACGTTTTTTGACGTTGATGAGATCACTGCCCTTTAAAGTTGCATAACAGCTTATTGATGTTGGTGAAGTCACAGACTTGATGTTGGTGACATCAGAGCTCTTTGATGTTGGTGAAATCACAGATGTAATGTTGGTAACATCACAGCTCTTTGACGTTAATGACATCACTGCCCTTTAAAGTTGACCGCATAACAGCTTATTGGTGTGGTGAAGTCACAGATTTGATGTTGGTGAAATCACAGCTATTTGATGTTGGTGACATCACAAACATGATGTTGATGACGTCACTGTTCTTTGATGCTGGTAACATCACAGCTCTTTGATGTTGGTGACATCACAGCTCTTTGATGTTGGTGACATCACAGCTCTGTGATGTTTGTGACATCACAAACACGATGTTGATGACGTTACTGTTCTTTGATGTTGATGACATCACAGCTCTTTGATGTTGGTGACATCACAGCTCTGTGATGTTTGTGACATCACAAACATGATGTTGATGACGTCACTGTTCTTTGATGTTGATGACATCACAGCTCTTTGATGTTGGTGACATCACAGCTCTGTGATGTTTGTGACATCACAAACATGATGTTGATGACGTCACTGTTCTTTGATGCTGGTAACATCACAGCTCTTTGATGTTGGTGACATCACAGCTCTTTGATGTCGGTGACATCACAGCTCTGTGATTTTTGTGACATCACAAACACGATGTTGATGACGTCACTGTTCTTTGATGTTGATGACATCACAGCTCTTTGAAGTTGGTGACATCACAGCTCTTTGATGTTGGTGACTTCACAGCTCTATGATGTTTGTAACATCACAAACATGATGTTGATGACGTCACTGTTCTTTGATGTTGATGACATCACAGCTCTTTGAAGTTGGTGACATCACAGCTTTTTGACAGATTTGATGTTGATGACATTGCCACTTTTTAATGTCGATGGCATCACAGCTCTTTGATGTTGGTGAGATCACAGATTTGATGTTGATGACATCAGAGATCTTTGATGTTGGTGACAACACAGATTTGATGTTGGTGACACCAGAGCACTTTAATGTTGGTGAAATCACAAACATGATGTTGATGACCTCACTGTCCTTTGATGTTGATGACATCACTGCCCTTTAAAGTTGACTGCATAACAGCTTATTGGTGTTGGTGAAGTCAAGGATTTGATGTTGCTGACATTGCAGCTCTTTGATGTTGGTGAAGTCACAGATTTGATGTTGGTGAGATCACAGTTCTTCGATGTTTATGACATCACAGCTCTTTGATCCCGGCGTCATCAGCTATTTTATTGAGATCACAGCTCTTTGATGTTGGTGAAATCACAGGTTTGATGATGATTACATCACACATCTTGGATGTTGATGACATCACATTTTTTGAAAAGTTGATGCCAAATCATCTCTTGTTGTTGAGGATTTCACATCTCTTTTTATGTTGGTAACATCACAGATTTGATGTTGATGACATTGCCACTTTGTAATGTAGATGGCATCACAGCTCTTTGATGTTGGTGAGATCACAGCCCTTTAGAGTTGATTGCATAACAGCTTATTGATGTTGGTGAATTCACAGATTTGATGCTGGTAACATCACAGCTCTTTGATGTTGGTGACATCACAGCTCTTTGATGTTGGTGACATCACAGCTCTTTGATGTTGGTGACATCACAGCTCTGTGATGTTTGTGACATCACAAACATGATGTTGATGACGTCACTGTTCTTTGATGTTGATGAGATCACAGCTCTTTGATGTTGGTGACATCACAGCTCTGTGATGATTGTGACGTCACAAACATGATGTTGATGACGTCACTGTTTTTTGATGTTGGTGACATCACAGCTCTGTGATGTTTGTGACGTCACAAACATGATGTTGATGACGTCACTGTTCTTTGATGTTGATGACATCACAGCTCTTTGATGTTGGTGACATCACAGCTCTGTGATGTTTGTGACATCACAAACATGATGTTTATGACGTCACTGTTCTTTGATGTTGATGACATCACAGCTCTTTGATGTTGGTGACATCACAGCTCTTTGATGTTGGTGACATCACAGCTCTGTGATGTTTGTGACATCACAAACATGATGTTGATGACGTCACTGTTCTTTGATGCTGGTAACATCACAGCTCTTTGATGTTGGTGACATCACAGCTCTTTGATGTTGGTGACATCACAGCTCTGTGATGTTTCTGACACCACAAACATGATGTTGATGACGTCACTGTTCTTTGATGTTGATGACATCCCAGCTCGTTGATGTTTGTGACATCACAAACATGATGTTGATGACGTCACTGTTATTTGATGTTGATGACATCACAGCTCTTTGATGTTGGTGACATCACAGCTCTGTGATGTTTGTGACACCACAAACATGATGTTGATGACGTCACTGTTCTTTGATGTTGATGAAATCACAGCTCTTTGATGTTGGTGACATCACAGCTCTGTGATGTTTGTGACATCACAAACATGATGTTGATGACGTCACTGTTCTTTGATGTTGATGACATCACAGCTCTTTGATGTTGGTGACATCACAGCTCGGTGATGTTTGTGACATCACAAACATGATGTTGATGACGTCACTGTTATTTGATGTTGATGACATCACAGCTCTTTGATGTTGGTGACATCACAGCTCTGTGATGTTTGTGACACCACAAACATGATGTTGATGACGTCACTGTTATTTGATGTTGATGACATCACAGCTCTTTGATGTTGGTGACATCACAGCTCTGTGATGTTTGTGACATCACAAACATGATGTTGATGACGTCACTGTTCTTTGATGTTGATGACATCACAGCTCTTTGATGTTGGTGACATCACAGCTCTGTGATGTTTCTGACACCACAAACATGATGTTGATGACGTCACTGTTCTTTGATGTTGATGACATCACAGCTCTTTGATGTTGGTGACGTTACAAACATGATGTTGATGACGTCACTGTTCTTTGATGTTGATGACATCACAGCTCTTTGATGTTGGTGACATCACAGCTCTGTGATGTTTGTGACACCAAAAACATGATGTTGATGACGTCACTGTTCTTTGATGTTGATGACATCACAGCTCTTTGATGTTGGTGACATCACAGCTCTGTGATGTTTGTGACACCACAAACATGATGTTGATGACGTCACTGTTCTTTGATGTTGATGACATCACAGCTCTGTGATGTTTGTGACATCACAAACATGATGTTGATGACGTCACTGTTCTTTGATGCTGGTAACATCACAGCTCTTTGATGTTGGTGACATCACAGCTCTTTGAGGTTGGTGACATCACAGCTCTGTGATGTTTGTGACATCACAAACACGATGTTGATGGCGTCACTGTTCTTTGATGTTGATGACATCACAGCTCTTTGAAGTTGGTGACATCACAGCTCTTTGATGTTGGTGACTTCACAGCTCTATGATGTTTGTGACATCACAAACATGATGTTGATGACGTCACTGTTCTTTGAAGTTGATGACTTCACAGCTCTTTGAAGTTGGTGACATCACAGCTTTTTGATGTTGGTGACATCACAGCTCTGTGATGTTTGTGAAATCACAAACATGATGTTGATGACATCACAGCTCTTTGATGTTGGTGACATCACAGCTCTGTGATGTTTCTGACACCACAAACATGATGTTGATGACGTCACTGTTCTTTGATGTTGATGACATCCCAGCTCGTTGATGTTTGTGACATCACAAACATGATGTTGATGACGTCACTGTTATTTGATGTTGACTGCATAACAGTTTATTGATGTTGGTGAAGTCACAGATTTCTCTTTGATGTTTGTGACATCACAAACATGATGTTGATGACGTCACTGTTCTTTGATGTTGATGACACCACAGCTCTTTGATGTTGGTGACATCACAGCTCTTTGATGTTGGTGACATCAAAGCTCTGTGATGTTTGTGACATCACAAACATGATGTTGATGACGTCACTGTTCTTTGATGTTGATGACATCACAGCTCTTTGATGTTGGTGACATCACAGCTCTGTGATGTTTGTGACACCACAAACATGATGTTGATGACGTCAATGTTCTTTGATGTTGATGACATCACAGCTCTTTGATGTTGGTGACATCACAGCTCTGTGATGTTTGTGACATCACACACATGATGTTGATGACGTCACTGTTCTTTGATGTTGATGACATCACAGCTCTTTGATGTTGGTGACATCACAGCTCTGTGATGTTTGTGACATCACAAACATGATGTTGATGACGTCACTGTTCTTTGATGTTGATGACATCACAGCTCTTTGATGTTGGTGACATCACAGCTCTGTGATGTTTGTGTCATCACAAACATGATGTTGATGACGTCACTGTTCTTTGATGTTGATGACATCACAGCTCTTTGATGTTGGTGACATCACAGCTCTGTGATGTTTCTGACACCACAAACATGATGTTGATGACGTCACTGTTCTTTGATGTTGATGACATCACAGCTCTTTGATGTTGGTGACGTTACAAACATGATGTTGATGACGTTACAAACATGATGTTGATGACGTCACTGTTCTTTGATGTTGATGACATCACAGCTCTTTGATGTTGGTGACATCACAGCTCTTTGATGTTGGTGACATCACAGCTCTGTGATGTTTGTGACACCAAAAACATGATGTTGATGACGTCACTGTTCTTTGATGTTGATGACATCACAGCTCTTTGATGTTGGTGACATCACAGCTCTGTGATGTTTGTGACATCACAAACATGATGTTGATGACGTCACTGTTCTTTGATGTTGATGACATCACAGCTCTTTGATGTTGGTGACATCACAAACATGATGTTGATGACGTCACTGTTCTTTGATGTTGATGACATCACAGCTCGTTGATGTTTGTGACATCACAAACATGATGTTGATGACGTCACTGTTATTTGATGTTGACTGCATAACAGTTTATTGATGTTGGTGAAGTCACAGATTTCTCTTTGATGTTTGTGACATCACAAACATGATTTTGATGACATCACTGCCCTTTAAAGTTGACTGCAAAACAGCTTATGATGTTGGTGAAGTCACAGATTTGATGTTGGTGACATCACAGCTCTTTGATGTTGTTGAAGTCACAGATTTGATGTTGGTGACATCACAGCTCTTTGATGTTGGTGACATCACAAACATAATGTTGATGGCATCACTGCCCTTTAAAGTTGACTGCATAACAGCGTATTGATGTTGGTGAAGTCACAGATTTGACGTTGATGACACCAGAGCTCTTTGATGTTGGCGAAATCACAAACATGATGTTGATGACGTCTCTGTCTTTTAAAGCCGACTGCATAACAGCTTATAATGTTGGTGAAGTCACAGATTTGATGTTGGTGAGATCACAGATTTGATGTTGATGACATCACTGCCATTTAGAGTTGATTGCATAACAGCTTATTGATGTTGCTGAATTCACAGATCTGATGCTGGTAACATCAAAGCTCTTTTATGTTGGTGATATCACAGATTTGAAGTTGATGACATCAGAGCTCTGTGATGTTGGTGACATCACAAACATGATGTTGATAACGTCACTGTTCTTTGACGTTGATGACATCACTGCCCTTTAAAATTGACTGCATAACAGCTTATTGATGTGGTGAAGTCACAGATTTGATGTTGGTGACATCAAAGCTCTGTGATGTTTGTGACATCACAAACATGATGTTGATGACGTCACTGTTCTTTGATGTTGATGACATCACAGCTCTTTGATGTTGGTGACATCACAGCTCTGTGATGTTTGTGACACCACAAACATGATGTTGATGACGTCAATGTTCTTTGATGTTGATGACATCACAGCTCTTTGATGTTGGTGACATCACAGCTCTGTGATGTTTGTGACATCACACACATGATGTTGATGACGTCACTGTTCTTTGATGTTGATGACATCACAGCTCTTTGATGTTGGTGACATCACAGCTCTGTGATGTTTGTGACATCACAAACATGATGTTGATGACGTCACTGTTCTTTGATGTTGATGACATCACAGCTCTTTGATGTTGGTGACATCACAGCTCTGTGATGTTTGTGACATCACAAACATGATGTTGATGACGTCACTGTTCTTTGATGTTGATGACATCACAGCTCTTTGATGTTGGTGACATCACAGCTCTGTGATGTTTCTGACACCACAAACATGATGTTGATGACGTCACTGTTCTTTGATGTTGATGACATCACAGCTCTTTGATGTTGGTGACGTTACAAACATGATGTTGATGACGTTACAAACATGATGTTGATGACGTCACTGTTCTTTGATGTTGATGACATCACAGCTCTTTGATGTTGGTGACATCACAGCTCTTTGATGTTGGTGACATCACAGCTCTGTGATGTTTGTGACACCAAAAACATGATGTTGATGACGTCACTGTTCTTTGATGTTGATGACATCACAGCTCTTTGATGTTGGTGACATCACAGCTCTTTGATGTTGGTGACATCACAGCTCTGTGATGTTTGTGACACCACAAACATGATGTTGATGACGTCACTGTTCTTTGATGTTGTTGACATTACAGCTCTGTGATGTTTGTGACATCACAAACATGATGTTGATGACGTCACTGTTCTTTGATGTTGATGACATCACAGCTCTTTGATGTTGGTGACATCACAGCTCTGTGATGTTTGTGACATCACAAACATGATGTTGATGACGTCACTGTTCTTTGATGTTGATGACATCACAGCTCTTTGATGTTGGTGACATCACAGCTCTGTGATGTTTGTGACATCACAAACATGATGTTGATGACGTCACTGTTCTTTGATGTTGATGACATCACAGCTCTTTGATGTTGGTGACATCACAAACATGATGTTGATGACGTCACTGTTCTTTGATGTTGATGACATCACAGCTCGTTGATGTTTGTGACATCACAAACATGATGTTGATGACGTCACTGTTATTTGATGTTGACTGCATAACAGTTTATTGATGTTGGTGAAGTCACAGATTTCTCTTTGATGTTTGTGACATCACAAACATGATTTTGATGACATCACTGCCCTTTAAAGTTGACTGCAAAACAGCTTATGATGTTGGTGAAGTCACAGATTTGATGTTGGTGACATCACAGCTCTTTGATGTTGTTGAAGTCACAGATTTGATGTTGGTGACATCACAGCTCTTTGATGTTGGTGACATCACAAACATAATGTTGATGGCATCACTGCCCTTTAAAGTTGACTGCATAACAGCGTATTGATGTTGGTGAAGTCACAGATTTGACGTTGATGACACCAGAGCTCTTTGATGTTGGCGAAATCACAAACATGATGTTGATGACGTCTCTGTCTTTTAAAGCCGACTGCATAACAGCTTATAATGTTGGTGAAGTCACAGATTTGATGTTGGTGAGATCACAGATTTGATGTTGATGACATCACTGCCATTTAGAGTTGATTGCATAACAGCTTATTGATGTTGCTGAATTCACAGATCTGATGCTGGTAACATCAAAGCTCTTTTATGTTGGTGATATCACAGATTTGAAGTTGATGACATCAGAGCTCTGTGATGTTGGTGACATCACAAACATGATGTTGATAACGTCACTGTTCTTTGACGTTGATGACATCACTGCCCTTTAAAATTGACTGCATAACAGCTTATTGATGTGGTGAAGTCACAGATTTGATGTTGGTGACATCAGAGCTCTGTGATGTTGGTGACATCACAAACATGATGTTGATGACGTCACTGTTCTTTGATGTTGATGACATCACTGCCCTTTAAAGTTGCATAACAGCTTATTGATATTGGTGAAGTCACAGACTTGATGTTGGTGACATCACAGCTCTTTGATGTTGGTGAGATCACAGATTTGATTCTGATGACATCAGAGCTCTTTGATGTTGGTGAAATCACAAACATGATGTTGATGACGTCACTGTCCTTTAAAGTTGACTGCATAAAAGCTTATTGATGTTGGTGAAGTCACAGATGTAATGTTGGTAACATCACAGCTCTTTGACGTTAATAACATCACTGCCCTTTAAAGTTAACCGCATAACAGCTTATTGGTGTGGTGAAGTCACAGATTTGATGTTGGTGAAATCACAGCTCTTTGATGATGGTGACATCACAAACATGATGTTGATGACGTCACTGTTCTTTGATGCTGGTAACATCACAGCTCTTTGATGTTGGTGACATCACAGCTCTGTGATGTTTGTGACATCACAAACACGATGTTGATGACGTTACTGTTCTTTGATGTTGATGACATCACAGCTCTTTGATGTTGGTGACATCACAGCTCTGTGATGTTTGTGACATCACAAACATGATGTTGATGACGTCACTGTTCTTTGATGTTGATGACATCACAGCTCTTTGATGTTGGTGACATCACAGCTCTGTGATGTTTGTGACATCACAAACATGATGTTGATGACGTCACTGTTCTTTGATGCTGGTAACATCACAGCTCTTTGATGTTGGTGACATCACAGCTCTTTGATGTCGGTGACATCACAGCTCTGTGATTTTTGTGACATCACAAACACGATGTTGATGACGTCACTGTTCTTTGATGTTGATGACATCACAGCTCTTTGAAGTTGGTGACATCACAGCTCTTTGATGTTGGTGACTTCACAGCTCTATGATGTTTGTGACATCACAAACATGATGTTGATGACGTCACTGTTCTTTGATGTTGATGACATCACAGCTCTTTGATGTTGGTGACATCACAGCTCTGTGATGTTTGTGACATCACAAACATGATGTTGATGACGTCACTGTTCTTTGATGTTGGTGACATCACAGCTCTTTGATGTTGGTGAAATCACAGGTTTGATGATGATTACATCACACATCTTGGATGTTGATGACATCACATTTTTTGAAAAGTTGATGCCATATCATCTCTTGTTGTTGAGGATTTCACATCTCTTTTTATGTTGGTAACATCACAGATTTGATGTTGATGACATTGCCACTTTGTAATGTAGATGGCATCACAGCTCTTTGATGTTGGTGAGATCACAGCCCTTTAGAGTTGATTGCATAACAGCTTATTGATGTTGGTGAATTCACAGATTTGATGCTGGTAACATCACAGCTCTTTGATGTTGGTGACATCACAGCTCTTTGATGTTGGTGACATCACAGCTCTTTGATGTTGGTGACATCACAGCTCTGTGATGTTTGTGACATCACAAACATGATGTTGATGACGTCACTGTTCTTTGATGTTGATGAGATCACAGCTCTTTGATGTTGGTGACATCACAGCTCTGTGATGATTGTGACGTCACAAACATGATGTTGATGACGTCACTGTTTTTTGATGTTGGTGACATCACAGCTCTGTGATGTTTGTGACGTCACAAACATGATGTTGATGACGTCACTGTTCTTTGATGTTGATGACATCACAGCTCTTTGATGTTGGTGACATCACAGCTCTGTGATGTTTGTGACATCACAAACATGATGTTTATGACGTCACTGTTCTTTGATGTTGATGACATCACAGCTCTTTGATGTTGGTGACATCACAGCTCTTTGATGTTGGTGACATCACAGCTCTGTGATGTTTGTGACATCACAAACATGATGTTGATGACGTCACTGTTCTTTGATGCTGGTAACATCACAGCTCTTTGATGTTGGTGACATCACAGCTCTTTGATGTTGGTGACATCACAGCTCTGTGATGTTTCTGACACCACAAACATGATGTTGATGACGTCACTGTTCTTTGATGTTGATGACATCCCAGCTCGTTGATGTTTGTGACATCACAAACATGATGTTGATGACGTCACTGTTATTTGATGTTGATGACATCACAGCTCTTTGATGTTGGTGACATCACAGCTCTGTGATGTTTGTGACACCACAAACATGATGTTGATGACGTCACTGTTCTTTGATGTTGATGAAATCACAGCTCTTTGATGTTGGTGACATCACAGCTCTGTGATGTTTGTGACATCACAAACATGATGTTGATGACGTCACTGTTCTTTGATGTTGATGACATCACAGCTCTTTGATGTTGGTGACATCACAGCTCGGTGATGTTTGTGACATCACAAACATGATGTTGATGACGTCACTGTTATTTGATGTTGATGACATCACAGCTCTTTGATGTTGGTGACATCACAGCTCTGTGATGTTTGTGACATCACAAACATGATGTTGATGACGTCACTGTTCTTTGATGTTGATGACGTCACTGTTCTTTGATGTTGATGACATCACAGCTCTTTGATGTTGGTGACATCACAGCTCTGTGATGTTTGTGACATCACAAACATGATGTTGATGACGTCACTGTTCTTTGATGTTGATGACATCACAGCTCTTTGATGTTGGTGACATCACAGCTCTGTGATGTTTGTGACACCACAAACATGATGTTGATGACGTCACTGTTATTTGATGTTGATGACATCACAGCTCTTTGATGTTGGTGACATCACAGCTCTGTGATGTTTGTGACATCACAAACATGATGTTGATGACGTCACTGTTCTTTGATGTTGATGACATCACAGCTCTTTGATGTTGGTGACATCACAGCTCTGTGATGTTTCTGACACAAAACATGATGTTGATGACGTCACTGTTCTTTGATGTTGATGACATCACAGCTCTTTGATGTTGGTGACGTTACAAACATGATGTTGATGACGTCACTGTTCTTTGATGTTGATGACATCACAGCTCTTTGATGTTGGTGACATCACAGCTCTGTGATGTTTGTGACATCACAAACATGATGTTGATGACGTCACTGTTCTTTGATGTTGATGACACCACAGCTCTTTGATGTTGGTGACATCACAGCTCTTTGATGTTGGTGACATCAAAGCTCTGTGATGTTTGTGACATCACAAACATGATGTTGATGACGTCACTGTTCTTTGATGTTGATGACATCACAGCTCTTTGATGTTGGTGACATCACAGCTCTGTGATGTTTGTGACACCACAAACATGATGTTGATGACGTCAATGTTCTTTGATGTTGATGACATCACAGCTCTTTGATGTTGGTGACATCACAGCTCTGTGATGTTTGTGACATCACACACATGATGTTGATGACGTCACTGTTCTTTGATGTTGATGACATCACAGCTCTTTGATGTTGGTGACATCACAGCTCTGTGATGTTTGTGACATCACAAACATGATGTTGATGACGTCACTGTTCTTTGATGTTGATGACATCACAGCTCTTTGATGTTGGTGACATCACATCTCTGTGATGTTTGTGACATCACAAACATGATGTTGATGACGTCACTGTTCTTTGATGTTGATGACATCACAGCTCTTTGATGTTGGTGACATCACAGCTCTGTGATGTTTCTGACACCACAAACATGATGTTGATGACGTCACTGTTCTTTGATGTTGATGACATCACAGCTCTTTGATGTTGGTGACGTTACAAACATGATGTTGATGACGTTACAAACATGATGTTGATGACGTCACTGTTCTTTGATGTTGATGACATCACAGCTCTTTGATGTTGGTGACATCACAGCTCTTTGATGTTGGTGACATCACAGCTCTGTGATGTTTGTGACACCAAAAACATGATGTTGATGACGTCACTGTTCTTTGATGTTGATGACATCACAGCTCTTTGATGTTGGTGACATCACAGCTCTTTGATGTTGGTGACATCACAGCTCTGTGATGTTTGTGACACCACAAACATGATGTTGATGACGTCACTGTTCTTTGATGTTGTTGACATTACAGCTCTGTGATGTTTGTGACATCACAAACATGATGTTGATGACGTCACTGTTCTTTGATGTTGATGACATCACAGCTCTTTGATGTTGGTGACATCACAGCTCTGTGATGTTTGTGACATCACAAACATGATGTTGATGACGTCACTGTTCTTTGATGTTGATGACATCACAGCTCTTTGATGTTGGTGACATCACAAACATGATGTTGATGACGTCACTGTCCTTTGATGTTGATGACATCACAGCTCGTTGATGTTTGTGACATCACAAACATGATGTTGATGACGTCACTGTTATTTGATGTTGACTGCATAACAGTTTATTGATGTTGGTGAAGTCACAGATTTCTCTTTGATGTTTGTGACATCACAAACATGATTTTGATGACATCACTGCCCTTTAAAGTTGACTGCAAAACAGCTTATGATGTTGGTGAAGTCACAGATTTGATGTTGGTGACATCACAGCTCTTTGATGTTGTTGAAGTCACAGATTTGATGTTGGTGACATCACAGCTCTTTGATGTTGGTGACATCACAAACATAATGTTGATGGCATCACTGCCCTTTAAAGTTGACTGCATAACAGCGTATTGATGTTGGTGAAGTCACAGATTTGACGTTGATGACACCAGAGCTCTTTGATGTTGGCGAAATCACAAACATGATGTTGATGACGTCTCTGTCTTTTAAAGCCGACTGCATAACAGCTTATAATGTTGGTGAAGTCACAGATTTGATGTTGGTGAGATCACAGATTTGATGTTGATGACATCACTGCCATTTAGAGTTGATTGCATAACAGCTTATTGATGTTGCTGAATTCACAGATCTGATGCTGGTAACATCAAAGCTCTTTTATGTTGGTGATATCACAGATTTGAAGTTGATGACATCAGAGCTCTGTGATGTTGGTGACATCACAAACATGATGTTGATAACGTCACTGTTCTTTGACGTTGATGACATCACTGCCCTTTAAAATTGACTGCATAACAGCTTATTGATGTGGTGAAGTCACAGATTTGATGTTGGTGACATCAGAGCTCTGTGATGTTGGTGACATCACAAACATGATGTTGATGACGTCACTGTTCTTTGATGTTGATGACATCACTGCCCTTTAAAGTTGCATAACAGCTTATTGATATTGGTGAAGTCACAGACTTGATGTTGGTGACGTCACAGCTCTTTGATGTTGGGGAGATAACAAATTTGATGTTGATGACGTCACGTTTTTTGACGTTGATGAGATCACTGCCCTTTAAAGTTGCATAACAGCTTATTGATGTTGGTGAAGTCACAGACTTGATGTTGGTGACATCACAGCTCTTTGATGTTGGTGAGATCACAGATTTGATTCTGATGACATCAGAGCTCTTTGATGTTGGTGAAATCACAGATGTAATGTTGGTAACATCACAGCTCTTTGACGTTAATGACATCACTGCCCTTTAAAGTTGACCGCATAACAGCTTATTGGTGTGGTGAAGTCACAGATTTGATGTTGGTGAAATCACAGCTCTTTGATGTTGGTGACATCACAAACATGATGTTGATGACGTCACTGTTCTTTGATGCTGGTAACATCACAGCTCTTTGATGTTGGTGACATCACAGCATCTTTGATGTTGGTGACATCACAGCTCTGTGATGTTTGTGACATCACAAACACGATGTTGATGACGTTACTGTTCTTTGATGTTGATGACATCACAGCTCTTTGATGTTGGTGACATCACAGCTCTGTGATGTTTGTGACATCACAAACATGATGTTGATGACGTCACTGTTCTTTGATGTTGATGACATCACAGCTCTTTGATGTTGGTGACATCACAGCTCTGTGATGTTTGTGACATCACAAACATGATGTTGATGACGTCACTGTTCTTTGATGCTGGTAACATCACAGCTCTTTGATGTTGGTGACATCACAGCTCTTTGATGTCGGTGACATCACAGCTCTGTGATTTTTGTGACATCACAAACACGATGTTGATGACGTCACTGTTCTTTGATGTTGATGACATCACAGCTCTTTGAAGTTGGTGACATCACAGCTCTTTGATGTTGGTGACTTCACAGCTCTATGATGTTTGTAACATCACAAACATGATGTTGATGACGTCACTGTTCTTTGATGTTGATGACATCACAGCTCTTTGAAGTTGGTGACATCACAGCTTTTTGACAGATTTGATGTTGATGACATTGCCACTTTTTAATGTCGATGGCATCACAGCTCTTTGATGTTGGTGAGATCACAGATTTGATGTTGATGACATCAGAGATCTTTGATGTTGGTGACAACACAGATTTGATGTTGGTGACACCAGAGCACTTTAATGTTGGTGAAATCACAAACATGATGTTGATGACCTCACTGTCCTTTGATGTTGATGACATCACTGCCCTTTAAAGTTGACTGCATAACAGCTTATTGGTGTTGGTGAAGTCAAGGATTTGATGTTGCTGACATTGCAGCTCTTTGATGTTGGTGAAGTCACAGATTTGATGTTGGTGAGATCACAGTTCTTCGATGTTTATGACATCACAGCTCTTTGATCCCGGCGTCATCAGCTATTTTATTGAGATCACAGCTCTTTGATGTTGGTGAAATCACAGGTTTGATGATGATTACATCACACATCTTGGATGTTGATGACATCACATTTTTTGAAAAGTTGATGCCAAATCATCTCTTGTTGTTGAGGATTTCACATCTCTTTTTATGTTGGTAACATCACAGATTTGATGTTGATGACATTGCCACTTTGTAATGTAGATGGCATCACAGCTCTTTGATGTTGGTGAGATCACAGCCCTTTAGAGTTGATTGCATAACAGCTTATTGATGTTGGTGAATTCACAGATTTGATGCTGGTAACATCACAGCTCTTTGATGTTGGTGACATCACAGCTCTTTGATGTTGGTGACATCACAGCTCTTTGATGTTGGTGACATCACAGCTCTGTGATGTTTGTGACATCACAAACATGATGTTGATGACGTCACTGTTCTTTGATGTTGATGAGATCACAGCTCTTTGATGTTGGTGACATCACAGCTCTGTGATGATTGTGACGTCACAAACATGATGTTGATGACGTCACTGTTTTTTGATGTTGGTGACATCACAGCTCTGTGATGTTTGTGACGTCACAAACATGATGTTGATGACGTCACTGTTCTTTGATGTTGATGACATCACAGCTCTTTGATGTTGGTGACATCACAGCTCTGTGATGTTTGTGACATCACAAACATGATGTTTATGACGTCACTGTTCTTTGATGTTGATGACATCACAGCTCTTTGATGTTGGTGACATCACAGCTCTTTGATGTTGGTGACATCACAGCTCTGTGATGTTTGTGACATCACAAACATGATGTTGATGACGTCACTGTTCTTTGATGCTGGTAACATCACAGCTCTTTGATGTTGGTGACATCACAGCTCTTTGATGTTGGTGACATCACAGCTCTGTGATGTTTCTGACACCACAAACATGATGTTGATGACGTCACTGTTCTTTGATGTTGATGACATCCCAGCTCGTTGATGTTTGTGACATCACAAACATGATGTTGATGACGTCACTGTTATTTGATGTTGATGACATCACAGCTCTTTGATGTTGGTGACATCACAGCTCTGTGATGTTGTTGAAGTCACAGATTTGATGTTGGTGACATCACAGCTCTTTGATGTTGGTGACATCACAAACATAATGTTGATGGCATCACTGCCCTTTAAAGTTGACTGCATAACAGCGTATTGATGTTGGTGAAGTCACAGATTTGACGTTGATGACACCAGAGCTCTTTGATGTTGGCGAAATCACAAACATGATGTTGATGACGTCTCTGTCTTTTAAAGCCGACTGCATAACAGCTTATAATGTTGGTGAAGTCACAGATTTGATGTTGGTGAGATCACAGATTTGATGTTGATGACATCACTGCCATTTAGAGTTGATTGCATAACAGCTTATTGATGTTGCTGAATTCACAGATCTGATGCTGGTAACATCAAAGCTCTTTTATGTTGGTGATATCACAGATTTGAAGTTGATGACATCAGAGCTCTGTGATGTTGGTGACATCACAAACATGATGTTGATAACGTCACTGTTCTTTGACGTTGATGACATCACTGCCCTTTAAAATTGACTGCATAACAGCTTATTGATGTGGTGAAGTCACAGATTTGATGTTGGTGACATCAGAGCTCTGTGATGTTGGTGACATCACAAACATGATGTTGATGACGTCACTGTTCTTTGATGTTGATGACATCACTGCCCTTTAAAGTTGCATAACAGCTTATTGATATTGGTGAAGTCACAGACTTGATGTTGGTGACGTCACAGCTCTTTGATGTTGGGGAGATAACAAATTTGATGTTGATGACGTCACGTTTTTTGACGTTGATGAGATCACTGCCCTTTAAAGTTGCATAACAGCTTATTGATGTTGGTGAAGTCACAGACTTGATGTTGGTGACATCACAGCTCTTTGATGTTGGTGAGATCACAGATTTGATTCTGATGACATCAGAGCTCTTTGATGTTGGTGAAATCACAGATGTAATGTTGGTAACATCACAGCTCTTTGACGTTAATGACATCACTGCCCTTTAAAGTTGACCGCATAACAGCTTATTGGTGTGGTGAAGTCACAGATTTGATGTTGGTGAAATCACAGCTCTTTGATGTTGGTGACATCACAAACATGATGTTGATGACGTCACTGTTCTTTGATGCTGGTAACATCACAGCTCTTTGATGTTGGTGACATCACAGCTCTTTGATGTTGGTGACATCACAGCTCTGTGATGTTTGTGACATCACAAACACGATGTTGATGACGTTACTGTTCTTTGATGTTGATGACATCACAGCTCTTTGATGTTGGTGACATCACAGCTCTGTGATGTTTGTGACATCACAAACATGATGTTGATGACGTCACTGTTCTTTGATGTTGATGACATCACAGCTCTTTGATGTTGGTGACATCACAGCTCTGTGATGTTTGTGACATCACAAACATGATGTTGATGACGTCACTGTTCTTTGATGCTGGTAACATCACAGCTCTTTGATGTTGGTGACATCACAGCTCTTTGATGTCGGTGACATCACAGCTCTGTGATTTTTGTGACATCACAAACACGATGTTGATGACGTCACTGTTCTTTGATGTTGATGACATCACAGCTCTTTGAAGTTGGTGACATCACAGCTCTTTGATGTTGGTGACTTCACAGTTCTATGATGTTTGTAACATCACAAACATGATGTTGATGACGTCACTGTTCTTTGATGTTGATGACATCACAGCTCTTTGAAGTTGGTGACATCACAGCTTTTTGACAGATTTGATGTTGATGACATTGCCACTTTTTAATGTCGATGGCATCACAGCTCTTTGATGTTGGTGAGATCACAGATTTGATGTTGATGACATCAGAGATCTTTGATGTTGGTGACAACACAGATTTGATGTTGGTGACACCAGAGCACTTTAATGTTGGTGAAATCACAAACATGATGTTGATGACCTCACTGTCCTTTGATGTTGATGACATCACTGCCCTTTAAAGTTGACTGCATAACAGCTTATTGGTGTTGGTGAAGTCAAGGATTTGATGTTGCTGACATTGCAGCTCTTTGATGTTGGTGAAGTCACAGATTTGATGTTGGTGAGATCACAGTTCTTCGATGTTTATGACATCACAGCTCTTTGATCCCGGCGTCATCAGCTATTTTATTGAGATCACAGCTCTTTGATGTTGGTGAAATCACAGGTTTGATGATGATTACATCACACATCTTGGATGTTGATGACATCACATTTTTTGAAAAGTTGATGCCAAATCATCTCTTGTTGTTGAGGATTTCACATCTCTTTTTATGTTGGTAACATCACAGATTTGATGTTGATGACATTGCCACTTTGTAATGTAGATGGCATCACAGCTCTTTGATGTTGGTGAGATCACAGCCCTTTAGAGTTGATTGCATAACAGCTTATTGATGTTGGTGAATTCACAGATTTGATGCTGGTAACATCACAGCTCTTTGATGTTGGTGACATCACAGCTCTTTGATGTTGGTGACATCACAGCTCTGTGATGTTTGTGACATCACAAACATGATGTTGATGACGTCACTGTTCTTTGATGTTGATGAGATCACAGCTCTTTGATGTTGGTGACATCACAGCTCTGTGATGATTGTGACGTCACAAACATGATGTTGATGACGTCACTGTTTTTTGATGTTGGTGACATCACAGCTCTGTGATGTTTGTGACGTCACAAACATGATGTTGATGACGTCACTGTTCTTTGATGTTGATGACATCACAGCTCTTTGATGTTGGTGACATCACAGCTCTGTGATGTTTGTGACATCACAAACATGATGTTTATGACGTCACTGTTCTTTGATGTTGATGACATCACAGCTCTTTGATGTTGGTGACATCACAGCTCTTTGATGTTGGTGACATCACAGCTCTGTGATGTTTGTGACATCACAAACATGATGTTGATGACGTCACTGTTCTTTGATGCTGGTAACATCACAGCTCTTTGATGTTGGTGACATCACAGCTCTTTGATGTTGGTGACATCACAGCTCTGTGATGTTTCTGACACCACAAACATGATGTTGATGACGTCACTGTTCTTTGATGTTGATGACATCCCAGCTCGTTGATGTTTGTGACATCACAAACATGATGTTGATGACGTCACTGTTATTTGATGTTGATGACATCACAGCTCTTTGATGTTGGTGACATCACAGCTCTGTGATGTTTGTGACACCACAAACATGATGTTGATGACGTCACTGTTCTTTGATGTTGATGAAATCACAGCTCTTTGATGTTGGTGACATCACAGCTCTGTGATGTTTGTGACATCACAAACATGATGTTGATGACGTCACTGTTCTTTGATGTTGATGACATCACAGCTCTTTGATGTTGGTGACATCACAGCTCGGTGATGTTTGTGACATCACAAACATGATGTTGATGACGTCACTGTTATTTGATGTTGATGACATCACAGCTCTTTGATGTTGGTGACATCACAGCTCTGTGATGTTTGTGACACCACAAACATGATGTTGATGACGTCACTGTTATTTGATGTTGATGACATCACAGCTCTTTGATGTTGGTGACATCACAGCTCTGTGATGTTTGTGACATCACAAACATGATGTTGATGACGTCACTGTTCTTTGATGTTGATGACATCACAGCTCTTTGATGTTGGTGACATCACAGCTCTGTGATGTTTCTGACACCACAAACATGATGTTGATGACGTCACTGTTCTTTGATGTTGATGACATCACAGCTCTTTGATGTTGGTGACGTTACAAACATGATGTTGATGACGTCACTGTTCTTTGATGTTGATGACATCACAGCTCTTTGATGTTGGTGACATCACAGCTCTGTGATGTTTGTGACACCAAAAACATGATGTTGATGACGTCACTGTTCTTTGATGTTGATGACATCACAGCTCTTTGATGTTGGTGACATCACAGCTCTGTGATGTTTGTGACACCACAAACATGATGTTGATGACGTCACTGTTCTTTGATGTTGATGACATCACAGCTCTGTGATGTTTGTGACATCACAAACATGATGTTGGTGACGTCACTGTTCTTTGATGCTGGTAACATCACAGCTCTTTGATGTTGGTGACATCACAGCTCTTTGAGGTTGGTGACATCACAGCTCTGTGATGTTTGTGACATCACAAACACGATGTTGATGGCGTCACTGTTATTTGATGTTGATGACATCACAGCTCTTTGATGTTGGTGACATCACAGCTCTGTGATGTTTGTGACACCACAAACATGATGTTGATGACGTCACTGTTCTTTGATGTTGATGACATCACAGCTCTTTGAAGTTGGTGACATCACAGCTTTTTGACAGATTTGATGTTGATGACATTGCCACTTTTTAATGTCGATGGCATCACAGCTCTTTGATGTTGGTGAGATCACAGATTTGATGTTGATGACATCAGAGATCTTTGATGTTGGTGACAACACAGATTTGATGTTGGTGACACCAGAGCACTTTAATGTTGGTGAAATCACAAACATGATGTTGATGACCTCACTGTCCTTTGATGTTGATGACATCACTGCCCTTTAAAGTTGACTGCATAACAGCTTATTGGTGTTGGTGAAGTCAAGGATTTGATGTTGCTGACATTGCAGCTCTTTGATGTTGGTGAAGTCACAGATTTGATGTTGGTGAGATCACAGTTCTTCGATGTTTATGACATCACAGCTCTTTGATCCCGGCGTCATCAGCTATTTTATTGAGATCACAGCTCTTTGATGTTGGTGAAATCACAGGTTTGATGATGATTACATCACACATCTTGGATGTTGATGACATCACATTTTTTGAAAAGTTGATGCCAAATCATCTCTTGTTGTTGAGGATTTCACATCTCTTTTTATGTTGGTAACATCACAGATTTGATGTTGATGACATTGCCACTTTGTAATGTAGATGGCATCACAGCTCTTTGATGTTGGTGAGATCACAGCCCTTTAGAGTTGATTGCATAACAGCTTATTGATGTTGGTGAATTCACAGATTTGATGCTGGTAACATCACAGCTCTTTGATGTTGGTGACATCACAGCTCTTTGATGTTGGTGACATCACAGCTCTGTGATGTTTGTGACATCACAAACATGATGTTGATGACGTCACTGTTCTTTGATGTTGATGAGATCACAGCTCTTTGATGTTGGTGACATCACAGCTCTGTGATGATTGTGACGTCACAAACATGATGTTGATGACGTCACTGTTTTTTGATGTTGGTGACATCACAGCTCTGTGATGTTTGTGACGTCACAAACATGATGTTGATGACGTCACTGTTCTTTGATGTTGATGACATCACAGCTCTTTGATGTTGGTGACATCACAGCTCTGTGATGTTTGTGACATCACAAACATGATGTTTATGACGTCACTGTTCTTTGATGTTGATGACATCACAGCTCTTTGATGTTGGTGACATCACAGCTCTTTGATGTTGGTGACATCACAGCTCTGTGATGTTTGTGACATCACAAACATGATGTTGATGACGTCACTGTTCTTTGATGCTGGTAACATCACAGCTCTTTGATGTTGGTGACATCACAGCTCTTTGATGTTGGTGACATCACAGCTCTGTGATGTTTGTGACACCACAAACATGATGTTGATGACGTCACTGTTCTTTGATGTTGATGACATCCCAGCTCGTTGATGTTTGTGACATCACAAACATGATGTTGATGACGTCACTGTTATTTGATGTTGATGACATCACAGCTCTTTGATGTTGGTGACATCACAGCTCTGTGATGTTTGTGACACCACAAACATGATGTTGATGACGTCACTGTTCTTTGATGTTGATGAAATCACAGCTCTTTGATGTTGGTGACATCACAGCTCTGTGATGTTTGTGACATCACAAACATGATGTTGATGACGTCACTGTTCTTTGATGTTGATGACATCACAGCTCTTTGATGTTGGTGACATCACAGCTCGGTGATGTTTGTGACATCACAAACATGATGTTGATGACGTCACTGTTATTTGATGTTGATGACATCACAGCTCTTTGATGTTGGTGACATCACAGCTCTGTGATGTTTGTGACACCACAAACATGATGTTGATGACGTCACTGTTATTTGATGTTGATGACATCACAGCTCTTTGATGTTGGTGACATCACAGCTCTGTGATGTTTGTGACATCACAAACATGATGTTGATGACGTCACTGTTCTTTGATGTTGATGACATCACAGCTCTTTGATGTTGGTGACATCACAGCTCTGTGATGTTTCTGACACCACAAACATGATGTTGATGACGTCACTGTTCTTTGATGTTGATGACATCACAGCTCTTTGATGTTGGTGACGTTACAAACATGATGTTGATGACGTCACTGTTCTTTGATGTTGATGACATCACAGCTCTTTGATGTTGGTGACATCACAGCTCTGTGATGTTTGTGACACCAAAAACATGATGTTGATGACGTCACTGTTCTTTGATGTTGATGACATCACAGCTCTTTGATGTTGGTGACATCACAGCTCTGTGATGTTTGTGACACCACAAACATGATGTTGATGACGTCACTGTTCTTTGATGTTGATGACATCACAGCTCTGTGATGTTTGTGACATCACAAACATGATGTTGGTGACGTCACTGTTCTTTGATGCTGGTAACATCACAGCTCTTTGATGTTGGTGACATCACAGCTCTTTGAGGTTGGTGACATCACAGCTCTGTGATGTTTGTGACATCACAAACACGATGTTGATGGCGTCACTGTTCTTTGATGTTGATGACATCACAGCTCTTTGAAGTTGGTGACATCACAGCTCTTTGATGTTGGTGACTTCACAGCTCTATGATGTTTGTGACATCACAAACATGATGTTGATGACGTCACTGTTCTTTGAAGTTGATGACTTCACAGCTCTTTGAAGTTGGTGACATCACAGCTTTTTGATGTTGGTGACATCACAGCTCTGTGATGTTTGTGAAATCACAAACATGATGTTGATGACATCACAGCTCTTTGATGTTGGTGACATCACAGCTCTGTGATGTTTCTGACACCACAAACATGATGTTGATGACGTCACTGTTCTTTGATGTTGATGACATCCCAGCTCGTTGATGTTTGTGACATCACAAACATGATGTTGATGACGTCACTGTTATTTGATGTTGACTGCATAACAGTTTATTGATGTTGGTGAAGTCACAGATTTCTCTTTGATGTTTGTGACATCACAAACATGATGTTGATGACGTCACTGTTCTTTGATGTTGATGACATCACTGCCCTTTAAAGTTGCATAACAGCTTATTGATATTGGTGAAGTCACAGACTTGATGTTGGTGACGTCACAGCTCTTTGATGTTGGGGAGATAACAAATTTGATGTTGATGACGTCACGTTTTTTGACGTTGATGAGATCACTGCCCTTTAAAGTTGCATAACAGCTTATTGATGTTGGTGAAGTCACAGACTTGATGTTGGTGACATCACAGCTCTTTGATGTTGGTGAGATCACAGATTTGATTCTGATGACATCAGAGCTCTTTGATGTTGGTGAAATCACAGATGTAATGTTGGTAACATCACAGCTCTTTGACGTTAATGACATCACTGCCCTTTAAAGTTGACCGCATAACAGCTTATTGGTGTGGTGAAGTCACAGATTTGATGTTGGTGAAATCACAGCTCTTTGATGTTGGTGACATCACAAACATGATGTTGATGACGTCACTGTTCTTTGATGCTGGTAACATCACAGCTCTTTGATGTTGGTGACATCACAGCTCTTTGATGTTGGTGACATCACAGCTCTGTGATGTTTGTGACATCACAAACACGATGTTGATGACGTTACTGTTCTTTGATGTTGATGACATCACAGCTCTTTGATGTTGGTGACATCACAGCTCTGTGATGTTTGTGACATCACAAACATGATGTTGATGACGTCACTGTTCTTTGATGTTGATGACATCACAGCTCTTTGATGTTGGTGACATCACAGCTCTGTGATGTTTGTGACATCACAAACATGATGTTGATGACGTCACTGTTCTTTGATGCTGGTAACATCACAGCTCTTTGATGTTGGTGACATCACAGCTCTTTGATGTCGGTGACATCACAGCTCTGTGATTTTTGTGACATCACAAACACGATGTTGATGACGTCACTGTTCTTTGATGTTGATGACATCACAGCTCTTTGAAGTTGGTGACATCACAGCTCGTTGATGTTGGTGACTTCACAGTTCTATGATGTTTGTAACATCACAAACATGATGTTGATGACGTCACTGTTCTTTGATGTTGATGACATCACAGCTCTTTGAAGTTGGTGACATCACAGCTTTTTGACAGATTTGATGTTGATGACATTGCCACTTTTTAATGTCGATGGCATCACAGCTCTTTGATGTTGGTGAGATCACAGATTTGATGTTGATGACATCAGAGATCTTTGATGTTGGTGACAACACAGATTTGATGTTGGTGACACCAGAGCACTTTAATGTTGGTGAAATCACAAACATGATGTTGATGACCTCACTGTCCTTTGATGTTGATGACATCACTGCCCTTTAACGTTGACTGCATAACAGCTTATTGGTGTTGGTGAAGTCAAGGATTTGATGTTGCTGACATTGCAGCTCTTTGATGTTGGTGAAGTCACAGATTTGATGTTGGTGAGATCACAGTTCTTCGATGTTTATGACATCACAGCTCTTTGATCCCGGCGTCATCAGCTATTTTATTGAGATCACAGCTCTTTGATGTTGGTGAAATCACAGGTTTGATGATGATTACATCACACATCTTGGATGTTGATGACATCACATTTTTTGAAAAGTTGATGCCAAATCATCTCTTGTTGTTGAGGATTTCACATCTCTTTTTATGTTGGTAACATCACAGATTTGATGTTGATGACATTGCCACTTTGTAATGTAGATGGCATCACAGCTCTTTGATGTTGGTGAGATCACAGCCCTTTAGAGTTGATTGCATAACAGCTTATTGATGTTGGTGAATTCACAGATTTGATGCTGGTAACATCACAGCTCTTTGATGTTGGTGACATCACAGCTCTTTGATGTTGGTGACATCACAGCTCTTTGATGTTGGTGACATCACAGCTCTGTGATGTTTGTGACATCACAAACATGATGTTGATGACGTCACTGTTCTTTGATGTTGATGAGATCACAGCTCTTTGATGTTGGTGACATCACAGCTCTGTGATGATTGTGACGTCACAAACATGATGTTGATGACGTCACTGTTTTTTGATGTTGGTGACATCACAGCTCTGTGATGTTTGTGACGTCACAAACATGATGTTGATGACGTCACTGTTCTTTGATGTTGATGACATCACAGCTCTTTGATGTTGGTGACATCACAGCTCTGTGATGTTTGTGACATCACAAACATGATGTTTATGACGTCACTGTTCTTTGATGTTGATGACATCACAGCTCTTTGATGTTGGTGACATCACAGCTCTTTGATGTTGGTGACATCACAGCTCTGTGATGTTTGTGACATCACAAACATGATGTTGATGACGTCACTGTTCTTTGATGCTGGTAACATCACAGCTCTTTGATGTTGGTGACATCACAGCTCTTTGATGTTGGTGACATCACAGCTCTGTGATGTTTCTGACACCACAAACATGATGTTGATGACGTCACTGTTCTTTGATGTTGATGACATCCCAGCTCGTTGATGTTTGTGACATCACAAACATGATGTTGATGACGTCACTGTTATTTGATGTTGATGACATCACAGCTCTTTGATGTTGGTGACATCACAGCTCTGTGATGTTGTTGAAGTCACAGATTTGATGTTGGTGACATCACAGCTCTTTGATGTTGGTGACATCACAAACATAATGTTGATGGCATCACTGCCCTTTAAAGTTGACTGCATAACAGCGTATTGATGTTGGTGAAGTCACAGATTTGACGTTGATGACACCAGAGCTCTTTGATGTTGGCGAAATCACAAACATGATGTTGATGACGTCTCTGTCTTTTAAAGCCGACTGCATAACAGCTTATAATGTTGGTGAAGTCACAGATTTGATGTTGGTGAGATCACAGATTTGATGTTGATGACATCACTGCCATTTAGAGTTGATTGCATAACAGCTTATTGATGTTGCTGAATTCACAGATCTGATGCTGGTAACATCAAAGCTCTTTTATGTTGGTGATATCACAGATTTGAAGTTGATGACATCAGAGCTCTGTGATGTTGGTGACATCACAAACATGATGTTGATAACGTCACTGTTCTTTGACGTTGATGACATCACTGCCCTTTAAAATTGACTGCATAACAGCTTATTGATGTGGTGAAGTCACAGATTTGATGTTGGTGACATCAGAGCTCTGTGATGTTGGTGACATCACAAACATGATGTTGATGACGTCACTGTTCTTTGATGTTGATGACATCACTGCCCTTTAAAGTTGCATAACAGCTTATTGATATTGGTGAAGTCACAGACTTGATGTTGGTGACGTCACAGCTCTTTGATGTTGGGGAGATAACAAATTTGATGTTGATGACGTCACGTTTTTTGACGTTGATGAGATCACTGCCCTTTAAAGTTGCATAACAGCTTATTGATGTTGGTGAAGTCACAGACTTGATGTTGGTGACATCACAGCTCTTTGATGTTGGTGAGATCACAGATTTGATTCTGATGACATCAGAGCTCTTTGATGTTGGTGAAATCACAGATGTAATGTTGGTAACATCACAGCTCTTTGACGTTAATGACATCACTGCCCTTTAAAGTTGACCGCATAACAGCTTATTGGTGTGGTGAAGTCACAGATTTGATGTTGGTGAAATCACAGCTCTTTGATGTTGGTGACATCACAAACATGATGTTGATGACGTCACTGTTCTTTGATGCTGGTAACATCACAGCTCTTTGATGTTGGTGACATCACAGCTCTTTGATGTTGGTGACATCACAGCTCTGTGATGTTTGTGACATCACAAACACGATGTTGATGACGTTACTGTTCTTTGATGTTGATGACATCACAGCTCTTTGATGTTGGTGACATCACAGCTCTGTGATGTTTGTGACATCACAAACATGATGTTGATGACGTCACTGTTCTTTGATGTTGATGACATCACAGCTCTTTGATGTTGGTGACATCACAGCTCTGTGATGTTTGTGACATCACAAACATGATGTTGATGACGTCACTGTTCTTTGATGCTGGTAACATCACAGCTCTTTGATGTTGGTGACATCACAGCTCTTTGATGTCGGTGACATCACAGCTCTGTGATTTTTGTGACATCACAAACACGATGTTGATGACGTCACTGTTCTTTGATGTTGATGACATCACAGCTCTTTGAAGTTGGTGACATCACAGCTCTTTGATGTTGGTGACTTCACAGTTCTATGATGTTTGTAACATCACAAACATGATGTTGATGACGTCACTGTTCTTTGATGTTGATGACATCACAGCTCTTTGAAGTTGGTGACATCACAGCTTTTTGACAGATTTGATGTTGATGACATTGCCACTTTTTAATGTCGATGGCATCACAGCTCTTTGATGTTGGTGAGATCACAGATTTGATGTTGATGACATCAGAGATCTTTGATGTTGGTGACAACACAGATTTGATGTTGGTGACACCAGAGCACTTTAATGTTGGTGAAATCACAAACATGATGTTGATGACCTCACTGTCCTTTGATGTTGATGACATCACTGCCCTTTAAAGTTGACTGCATAACAGCTTATTGGTGTTGGTGAAGTCAAGGATTTGATGTTGCTGACATTGCAGCTCTTTGATGTTGGTGAAGTCACAGATTTGATGTTGGTGAGATCACAGTTCTTCGATGTTTATGACATCACAGCTCTTTGATCCCGGCGTCATCAGCTATTTTATTGAGATCACAGCTCTTTGATGTTGGTGAAATCACAGGTTTGATGATGATTACATCACACATCTTGGATGTTGATGACATCACATTTTTTGAAAAGTTGATGCCAAATCATCTCTTGTTGTTGAGGATTTCACATCTCTTTTTATGTTGGTAACATCACAGATTTGATGTTGATGACATTGCCACTTTGTAATGTAGATGGCATCACAGCTCTTTGATGTTGGTGAGATCACAGCCCTTTAGAGTTGATTGCATAACAGCTTATTGATGTTGGTGAATTCACAGATTTGATGCTGGTAACATCACAGCTCTTTGATGTTGGTGACATCACAGCTCTTTGATGTTGGTGACATCACAGCTCTGTGATGTTTGTGACATCACAAACATGATGTTGATGACGTCACTGTTCTTTGATGTTGATGAGATCACAGCTCTTTGATGTTGGTGACATCACAGCTCTGTGATGATTGTGACGTCACAAACATGATGTTGATGACGTCACTGTTTTTTGATGTTGGTGACATCACAGCTCTGTGATGTTTGTGACGTCACAAACATGATGTTGATGACGTCACTGTTCTTTGATGTTGATGACATCACAGCTCTTTGATGTTGGTGACATCACAGCTCTGTGATGTTTGTGACATCACAAACATGATGTTTATGACGTCACTGTTCTTTGATGTTGATGACATCACAGCTCTTTGATGTTGGTGACATCACAGCTCTTTGATGTTGGTGACATCACAGCTCTGTGATGTTTGTGACATCACAAACATGATGTTGATGACGTCACTGTTCTTTGATGCTGGTAACATCACAGCTCTTTGATGTTGGTGACATCACAGCTCTTTGATGTTGGTGACATCACAGCTCTGTGATGTTTCTGACACCACAAACATGATGTTGATGACGTCACTGTTCTTTGATGTTGATGACATCCCAGCTCGTTGATGTTTGTGACATCACAAACATGATGTTGATGACGTCACTGTTATTTGATGTTGATGACATCACAGCTCTTTGATGTTGGTGACATCACAGCTCTGTGATGTTTGTGACACCACAAACATGATGTTGATGACGTCACTGTTCTTTGATGTTGATGAAATCACAGCTCTTTGATGTTGGTGACATCACAGCTCTGTGATGTTTGTGACATCACAAACATGATGTTGATGACGTCACTGTTCTTTGATGTTGATGACATCACAGCTCTTTGATGTTGGTGACATCACAGCTCGGTGATGTTTGTGACATCACAAACATGATGTTGATGACGTCACTGTTATTTGATGTTGATGACATCACAGCTCTTTGATGTTGGTGACATCACAGCTCTGTGATGTTTGTGACACCACAAACATGATGTTGATGACGTCACTGTTATTTGATGTTGATGACATCACAGCTCTTTGATGTTGGTGACATCACAGCTCTGTGATGTTTGTGACATCACAAACATGATGTTGATGACGTCACTGTTCTTTGATGTTGATGACATCACAGCTCTTTGATGTTGGTGACATCACAGCTCTGTGATGTTTCTGACACCACAAACATGATGTTGATGACGTCACTGTTCTTTGATGTTGATGACATCACAGCTCTTTGATGTTGGTGACGTTACAAACATGATGTTGATGACGTCACTGTTCTTTGATGTTGATGACATCACAGCTCTTTGATGTTGGTGACATCACAGCTCTGTGATGTTTGTGACACCAAAAACATGATGTTGATGACGTCACTGTTCTTTGATGTTGATGACATCACAGCTCTTTGATGTTGGTGACATCACAGCTCTGTGATGTTTGTGACACCACAAACATGATGTTGATGACGTCACTGTTCTTTGATGTTGATGACATCACAGCTCTGTGATGTTTGTGACATCACAAACATGATGTTGATGACGTCACTGTTCTTTGATGCTGGTAACATCACAGCTCTTTGATGTTGGTGACATCACAGCTCTTTGAGGTTGGTGACATCACAGCTCTGTGATGTTTGTGACATCACAAACACGATGTTGATGGCGTCACTGTTCTTTGATGTTGATGACATCACAGCTCTTTGAAGTTGGTGACATCACAGCTCTTTGATGTTGGTGACTTCACAGCTCTATGATGTTTGTGACATCACAAACATGATGTTGATGACGTCACTGTTCTTTGAAGTTGATGACTTCACAGCTCTTTAAAGTTGGTGACATCACAGCTTTTTGATGTTGGTGACATCACAGCTCTGTGATGTTTGTGAAATCACAAACATGATGTTGATGACATCACAGCTCTTTGATGTTGGTGACATCACAGCTCTGTGATGTTTCTGACACCACAAACATGATGTTGATGACGTCACTGTTCTTTGATGTTGATGACATCCCAGCTCGTTGATGTTTGTGACATCACAAACATGATGTTGATGACGTCACTGTTATTTGATGTTGACTGCATAACAGTTTATTGATGTTGGTGAAGTCACAGATTTCTCTTTGATGTTTGTGACATCACAAACATGATGTTGATGACGTCACTGTTCTTTGATGTTGATGACACCACAGCTCTTTGATGTTGGTGACATCACAGCTCTTTGATGTTGGTGACATCAAAGCTCTGTGATGTTTGTGACATCACAAACATGATGTTGATGACGTCACTGTTCTTTGATGTTGGTGACATCACAGCTCTTTGATGTTGGTGACATCACAGCTCTGTGATGTTTGTGACACCACAAACATGATGTTGATGACGTCAATGTTCTTTGATGTTGATGACATCACAGCTCTTTGATGTTGGTGACATCACAGCTCTGTGATGTTTGTGACATCACACACATGATGTTGATGACGTCACTGTTCTTTGATGTTGATGACATCACAGCTCTTTGATGTTGGTGACATCACAGCTCTGTGATGTTTGTGACATCACAAACACTGATGTTGATGACGTTCACTGTTCTTTGATGTTGATGACATCACAGCTCTTTGATGTTGGTGACATCACAGCTCTGTGATGTTTGTGACATCACAAACATGATGTTGATGACGTCACTGTTATTTGATGTTGATGACATCACAGCTCTTTGATGTTGGTGACATCACAGCTCTGTGATGTTTGTGACATCACAAACATGATGTTGATGACGTCACTGTTCTTTGATGTTGATGACATCACAGCTCTTTGATGTTGGTGACATCACAGCTCTGTGATGTTTCTGACACCACAAACATGATGTTGATGACGTCACTGTTCTTTGATGTTGATGACATCACAGCTCTTTGATGTTGGTGACGTTACAAACATGATGTTGATGACGTCACTGTTCTTTGATGTTGATGACATCACAGCTCTTTGATGTTGGTGACATCACAGCTCTGTGATGTTTGTGACACCAAAAACATGATGTTGATGACGTCACTGTTCTTTGATGTTGATGACATCACAGCTCTTTGATGTTGGTGACATCACAGCTCTGTGATGTTTGTGACACCACAAACATGATGTTGATGACGTCACTGTTCTTTGATGTTGATGACATCACAGCTCTGTGATGTTTGTGACATCACAAACATGATGTTGATGACGTCACTGTTCTTTGATGCTGGTAACATCACAGCTCTTTGATGTTGGTGACATCACAGCTCTTTGATGTTGGTGACATCACAGCTCTGTGATGTTTGTGACATCACAAACACGATGTTGATGGCGTCACTGTTCTTTGATGTTGATGACATCACAGCTCTTTGAAGTTGGTGACATCACAGCTCTTTGATGTTGGTGACTTCACAGCTCTATGATGTTTGTGACATCACAAACATGATGTTGATGACGTCACTGTTCTTTGAAGTTGATGACTTCACAGCTCTTTGAAGTTGGTGACATCACAGCTTTTTGATGTTGGTGACATCACAGCTCTGTGATGTTTGTGAAATCACAAACATGATGTTGATGACATCACAGCTCTTTGATGTTGGTGACATCACAGCTCTGTGATGTTTCTGACACCACAAACATGATGTTGATGACGTCACTGTTCTTTGATGTTGATGACATCCCAGCTCGTTGATGTTTGTGACATCACAAACATGATGTTGATGACGTCACTGTTATTTGATGTTGACTGCATAACAGTTTATTGATGTTGGTGAAGTCACAGATTTCTCTTTGATGTTTGTGACATCACAAACATGATGTTGATGACGTCACTGTTCTTTGATGTTGATGACACCACAGCTCTTTGATGTTGGTGACATCACAGCTCTTTGATGTTGGTGACATCAAAGCTCTGTGATGTTTGTGACATCACAAACATGATGTTGATGACGTCACTGTTCTTTGATGTTGATGACATCACAGCTCTTTGATGTTGGTGACATCACAGCTCTGTGATGTTTGTGACACCACAAACATGATGTTGATGACGTCAATGTTCTTTGATGTTGATGACATCACAGCTCTTTGATGTTGGTGACATCACAGCTCTGTGATGTTTGTGACATCACACACATGATGTTGATGACGTCACTGTTCTTTGATGTTGATGACATCACAGCTCTTTGATGTTGGTGACATCACAGCTCTGTGATGTTTGTGACATCACAAACATGATGTTGATGACGTCACTGTTCTTTGATGTTGATGACATCACAGCTCTTTGATGTTGGTGACATCACAGCTCTGTGATGTTTGTGACATCACAAACATGATGTTGATGACGTCACTGTTCTTTGATGTTGATGACATCACAGCTCTTTGATGTTGGTGACATCACAGCTCTGTGATGTTTCTGACACCACAAACATGATGTTGATGACGTCACTGTTCTTTGATGTTGATGACATCCCAGCTCGTTGATGTTTGTGACATCACAAACATGATGTTGATGACGTCACTGTTATTTGATGTTGATGACATCACAGCTCTTTGATGTTGGTGACATCACAGCTCTGTGATGTTTGTGACACCACAAACATGATGTTGATGACGTCACTGTTCTTTGATGTTGATGACATCACAGCTCTTTGATGTTGGTGACATCACAGCTCTGTGATGTTTGTGACATCACAAACATGATGTTGATGACGTCACTGTTCTTTGATGTTGATGACATCACAGCTCTTTGATGTTGGTGACATCACAGCTCTGTGATGTTTGTGACATCACAAACATGATGTTGATGACGTCACTGTTCTTTGATGTTGATGACATCACAGCTCTTTGATGTTGGTGACATCACAGCTCTGTGATGTTTGTGACACCACAAACATGATGTTGATGACGTCACTGTTCTTTGATGTTGATGACATCACAGCTCTGTGATGTTTGTGACATCACAAACATGATGTTGATGACGTCACTGTTCTTTGATGCTGGTAACATCACAGCTCTTTGATGTTGGTGACATCACAGCTCTTTGATGTTGGTGACATCACAGCTCTGTGATGTTTGTGACATCACAAACACGATGTTGATGGCGTCACTGTTCTTTGATGTTGATGACATCACAGCTCTTTGAAGTTGGTGACATCACAGCTCTTTGATGTTGGTGACTTCACAGCTCTATGATGTTTGTGACATCACAAACATGATGTTGATGACGTCACTGTTCTTTGAAGTTGATGACTTCACAGCTCTTTGAAGTTGGTGACATCACAGCTTTTTGATGTTGGTGACATCACAGCTCTGTGATGTTTGTGAAATCACAAACATGATGTTGATGACATCACAGCTCTTTGATGTTGGTGACATCACAGCTCTGTGATGTTTCTGACACCACAAACATGATGTTGATGACGTCACTGTTCTTTGATGTTGATGACATCCCAGCTCGTTGATGTTGCTGAATTCACAGATCTGATGCTGGTAACATCAAAGCTCTTTTATGTTGGTGATATCACAGATTTGAAGTTGATGACATCAGAGCTCTGTGATGTTGGTGACATCACAAACATGATGTTGATAACGTCACTGTTCTTTGACGTTGATGACATCACTGCCCTTTAAAATTGACTGCATAACAGCTTATTGATGTGGTGAAGTCACAGATTTGATGTTGGTGACATCAAAGCTCTGTGATGTTTGTGACATCACAAACATGATGTTGATGACGTCACTGTTCTTTGATGTTGATGACATCACAGCTCTTTGATGTTGGTGACATCACAGCTCTGTGATGTTTGTGACACCACAAACATGATGTTGATGACGTCAATGTTCTTTGATGTTGATGACATCACAGCTCTTTGATGTTGGTGACATCACAGCTCTGTGATGTTTGTGACATCACACACATGATGTTGATGACGTCACTGTTCTTTGATGTTGATGACATCACAGCTCTTTGATGTTGGTGACATAACAGCTCTGTGATGTTTGTGACATCACAAACATGATGTTGATGACGTCACTGTTCTTTGATGTTGATGACATCACAGCTCTTTGATGTTGGTGACATCACAGCTCTGTGATGTTTGTGACATCACAAACATGATGTTGATGACGTCACTGTTCTTTGATGTTGATGACATCACAGCTCTTTGATGTTGGTGACATCACAGCTCTGTGATGTTTCTGACACCACAAACATGATGTTGATGACGTCACTGTTCTTTGATGTTGATGACATCACAGCTCTTTGATGTTGGTGACGTTACACAGCTCTGTGATGTTGATGACAGTTACAAACATGATGTTGATGACGTCACTGTTCTTTGATGTTGATGACATCACAGCTCTTTGATGTTGGTGACATCACAGCTCTGTGATGTTGGTGACATCACAGCTCTTTGATGTTTGTGACATCACAAACATGATCTTGATGACGTCACTGTTCTTTGATGTTGATGACATCACAGCTCTTTGATGTTGGTGACATCACAGCTCTGTGATGTTGGTGACATCACAGCTCTGTGATGTTTGTGACATCACAAACATGATGTTGATGACGTCACTGTTCTTTGATGTTGATGACATCACAGCTCTTTGATGTTGGTGACGTTACAAACATGATGTTGATGACGTCACTGTTCTTTGATGTTGATGACATCACAGCTCTTTGATGTTGGTGACATCACAGCTCTTTGATGTTGGTGACATCACAGCTCTGTGATGTTTGTGACACCAAAAACATGATGTTGATGACGTCACTGTTCTTTGATGTTGATGACATCACAGCTCTTTGATGTTGGTGACATCACAGCTCTTTGATGTTGGTGACATCACAGCTCTGTGATGTTTGTGACACCAAAAACATGATGTTGATGACGTCACTGTTCTTTGATGTTGATGACATCACAGCTCTGTGATGTTTGTGACATCACAAACATGATGGTGATGACGTCACTGTTCTTCGATGTTGATGACACCACAGCTCTTTGATGTTGGTGACATCACAAACATGATGTTGATGACGTCACTGTTCTTTGATGTTGATGACATCACAGCTCTTTGATGTTGGTGACATCACAGCTCTTTGATGTTGGTGACATCACAGCTCTGTGATGTTTGTGACATCACAAACATGATGTTGATGACGTCACTGTTCTTTGATGTTGGTGACATCACAGCTCTGTGATGTTTGTGACATCACAAACATGATGTTGATGACGTCACTGTTCTTTGATGTTGGAGACATCACAGCTATTTGATGTTGGTGACGTTACAAACATGATGTTGATGACGTCACTGTTCTTTGATGTTAATGACATCACAGCTCTTTGATGTTGGTGACATCACAGCTCTGTGATGTTTGTGACACCAAAAACATGATGTTGATGACGTCACTGTTCTTTGATGTTGACTGCATAACAGTTTATTGATGTTGGTGAAGTCACAGATTTCTCTTTGATGTTTGCGACATCACAAACATGATGTTGATGACACCACAGCTCTTTGATGTTGGTGACATCACAGCTCTTTGATGTTTGTGACATCACAAACATGATCCTGATGACGTCACTGTTCTTTGATGTTGATGACATCACAGCTCTTTGATGTTGGTGACATCACAGCTCTGTGATGTTTGTGACATCACAAACATGATGTTGATGACGTCACTGTTCTTTGATGTTGATGACATCACAGCTCTTTGATGTTGGTGACGTTACAAACATGATGTTGATGACGTCACTGTTCTTTGATGTTGATGACATCACAGCTCTTTGATGTTGGTGACATCACAGCTCTTTGATGTTGGTGACATCACAGCTCTGTGATGTTTGTGACACCAAAAACATGATGTTGATGACGTCACTGTTCTTTGATGTTGATGACATCACAGCTCTGTGATGTTGGTGACATCACAGCTCTGTGATGTTTGTGACATCAGAAACATGATGTTGATGACGTCACTGTTCTTTGATGTTGGTGACATCACAGCTCTGTGATGTTTGTGACATCACAAACATGATGTTGATGACGTCACTGTTCTTTGATGTTGGAGACATCACAGCTATTTGATGTTGGTGACGTTACAAACATGATGTTGATGACGTCACTGTTCTTTGATGTTAATGACATCACAGCTCTTTGATGTTGGTGACATCACAGCTCTTTGATGTTGGTGACATCACAGCTCTGTGATGTTTGTGACACCAAAAACATGATGTTGATGATGTCACTGTTCTTTGATGTTGATGACATCACAGCTCTTTGATGTTGGTGACACCAAAAACATGATGTTGATGACGTCACTGTTCTTTGATGTTGATGACATCACAGCTCTTTGATGTTGGTGACATCACAGCTCTGTGATGTTTGTGACATCACAAACATGATGTTGATGACGTCACTGTTATTTGATGTTGATGACATCACAGCTCTTTGATGTTGGTGACATCACAGCTCTGTGATGTTTGTGACATCACAAACATGATGTTGATGACGTCACTGTTCTTTGATGTTGATGACATCACAGCTCTTTGATGTTGGTGACATCACAGCTCTGTGATGTTTGTGACATCACAAACATGATGTTGATGACGTCACTGTTCTTTGATGTTGATGACATCACAGCTCTTTGATGTTGGTGACATCACAGCTCTGTGATGTTTGTGACATCACAAACATGATGTTGATGACGTCACTGTTATTTGATGTTGATGACATCACAGCTCTTTGATGTTGGTGACATCACAGCTCTGTGATGTTTGTGACATCACAAACATGACGTTGATGACGTCACTGTTCTTTGATGTTGATGACATCACAGCTCTTTGATGTTGGTGACATCACAGCTCTGTGATGTTTCTGACACCACAAACATGATGTTGATGACGTCACTGTTCTTTGATGTTGATGACATCACAGCTCTTTGATGTTGGTGACGTTACAAACATGATGTTGATGACGTCACTGTTCTTTGATGTTGATGACATCACAGCTCTTTGATGTTGGTGACATCACAGCTCTGTGATGTTTGTGACACCAAAAACATGATGTTGATGACGTCACTGTTCTTTGATGTTGATGACATCACAGCTCTTTGATGTTGGTGACATCACAGCTCTGTGATGTTTGTGACACCACAAACATGATGTTGATGACGTCACTGTTCTTTGATGTTGATGACATCACAGCTCTGTGATGTTTGTGACATCACAAACATGATGTTGATGACGTCACTGTTCTTTGATGCTGGTAACATCACAGCTCTTTGATGTTGGTGACATCACAGCTCTTTGATGTTGGTGACATCACAGCTCTGTGATGTTTGTGACATCACAAACACGATGTTGATGGCGTCACTGTTCTTTGATGTTGATGACATCACAGCTCTTTGAAGTTGGTGACATCACAGCTCTTTGATGTTGGTGACTTCACAGCTCTATGATGTTTGTGACATCACAAACATGATGTTGATGACGTCACTGTTCTTTGAAGTTGATGACTTCACAGCTCTTTGAAGTTGGTGACATCACAGCTTTTTGATGTTGGTGACATCACAGCTCTGTGATGTTTGTGAAATCACAAACATGATGTTGATGACATCACAGCTCTTTGATGTTGGTGACATCACAGCTCTGTGATGTTTCTGACACCACAAACATGATGTTGATGACGTCACTGTTCTTTGATGTTGATGACATCACAGCTCTTTGATGTTGGTGACATCACAGCTCTGTGATGTTTGTGACATCACAAACATGATGTTGATGACGTCACTGTTATTTGATGTTGATGACATCACAGCTCTTTGATGTTGGTGACATCACAGCTCTGTGATGTTTGTGACATCACAAACATGATGTTGATGACGTCACTGTTCTTTGATGTTGATGACATCACAGCTCTTTGATGTTGGTGACATCACAGCTCTTTGATGTTGGTGACATCACAGCTCTGTGATGTTTGTGACATCACAAACATGATGTTGATGACGTCACTGTTCTTTGATGCTGGTAACATCACAGCTCTTTGATGTTGGTGACATCACAGCTCTTTGATGTTGGTGACATCACAGCTCTGTGATGTTTCTGACACCACAAACATGATGTTGATGACGTCACTGTTCTTTGATGTTGATGACATCCCAGCTCGTTGATGTTTGTGACATCACAAACATGATGTTGATGACGTCACTGTTATTTGATGTTGATGACATCACAGCTCTTTGATGTTGGTGACATCACAGCTCTGTGATGTTTGTGACACCACAAACATGATGTTGATGACGTCACTGTTCTTTGATGTTGATGACATCACAGCTCTTTGATGTTGGTGACATCACAGCTCTGTGATGTTTGTGACATCACAAACATGATGTTGATGACGTCACTGTTCTTTGATGTTGATGACATCACAGCTCTTTGATGTTGGTGACATCACAGCTCTGTGATGTTTGTGACATCACAAACATGATGTTGATGACGTCACTGTTATTTGATGTTGATGACATCACAGCTCTTTGATGTTGGTGACATCACAGCTCTGTGATGTTTGTGACATCACAAACATGATGTTGATGACGTCACTGTTCTTTGATGTTGATGACATCACAGCTCTTTGATGTTGGTGACATCACAGCTCTGTGATGTTTGTGACATCACAAACATGATGTTGATGACGTCACTGTTCTTTGATGTTGATGACATCACAGCTCTTTGATGTTGGTGACATCACAGCTCTGTGATGTTTGTGACATCACAAACATGATGTTGATGACGTCACTGTTATTTGATGTTGATGACATCACAGCTCTTTGATGTTGGTGACATCACAGCTCTGTGATGTTTGTGACATCACAAACATGATGTTGATGACGTCACTGTTCTTTGATGTTGATGACATCACAGCTCTTTGATGTTGGTGACATCACAGCTCTGTGATGTTTCTGACACCACAAACATGATGTTGATGACGTCACTGTTCTTTGATGTTGATGACATCACAGCTCTTTGATGTTGGTGACGTTACAAACATGATGTTGATGACGTCACTGTTCTTTGATGTTGATGACATCACAGCTCTTTGATGTTGGTGACATCACAGCTCTGTGATGTTTGTGACACCAAAAACATGATGTTGATGACGTCACTGTTCTTTGATGTTGATGACATCACAGCTCTTTGATGTTGGTGACATCACAGCTCTGTGATGTTTGTGACACCACAAACATGATGTTGATGACGTCACTGTTCTTTGATGTTGATGACATCACAGCTCTGTGATGTTTGTGACATCACAAACATGATGTTGATGACGTCACTGTTCTTTGATGCTGGTAACATCACAGCTCTTTGATGTTGGTGACATCACAGCTCTTTGATGTTGGTGACATCACAGCTCTGTGATGTTTGTGACATCACAAACACGATGTTGATGGCGTCACTGTTCTTTGATGTTGATGACATCACAGCTCTTTGAAGTTGGTGACATCACAGCTCTTTGATGTTGGTGACTTCACAGCTCTGTGATGTTTGTGACATCACAAACATGATGTTGATGACGTCACTGTTCTTTGAAGTTGATGACTTCACAGCTCTTTGAAGTTGGTGACATCACAGCTTTTTGATGTTGGTGACATCACAGCTCTGTGATGTTTGTGAAATCACAAACATGATGTTGATGACATCACAGCTCTTTGATGTTGGTGACATCACAGCTCTGTGATGTTTCTGACACCACAAACATGATGTTGATGACGTCACTGTTCTTTGATGTTGATGACATCCCAGCTCGTTGATGTTTGTGACATCACAAACATGATGTTGATGACGTCACTGTTATTTGATGTTGACTGCATAACAGTTTATTGATGTTGGTGAAGTCACAGATTTCTCTTTGATGTTTGTGACATCACAAACATGATGTTGATGACGTCACTGTTCTTTGATGTTGATGACACCACAGCTCTTTGATGTTGGTGACATCACAGCTCTTTGATGTTGGTGACATCAAAGCTCTGTGATGTTTGTGACATCACAAACATGATGTTGATGACGTCACTGTTCTTTGATGTTGATGACATCACAGCTCTTTGATGTTGGTGACATCACAGCTCTGTGATGTTTGTGACACCACAAACATGATGTTGATGACGTCAATGTTCTTTGATGTTGATGACATCACAGCTCTTTGATGTTGGTGACATCACAGCTCTGTGATGTTTGTGACATCACACACATGATGTTGATGACGTCACTGTTCTTTGATGTTGATGACATCACAGCTCTTTGATGTTGGTGACATAACAGCTCTGTGATGTTTGTGACATCACAAACATGATGTTGATGACGTCACTGTTCTTTGATGTTGATGACATCACAGCTCTTTGATGTTGGTGACATCACAGCTCTGTGATGTTTGTGACATCACAAACATGATGTTGATGACGTCACTGTTCTTTGATGTTGATGACATCACAGCTCTTTGATGTTGGTGACATCACAGCTCTGTGATGTTTCTGACACCACAAACATGATGTTGATGACGTCACTGTTCTTTGATGTTGATGACATCACAGCTCTTTGATGTTGGTGACGTTACAAACATGATGTTGATGACGTTACAAACATGATGTTGATGACGTCACTGTTCTTTGATGTTGATGACATCACAGCTCTTTGATGTTGGTGACATCACAGCTCTGTGATGTTGGTGACATCACAGCTCTTTGATGTTTGTGACATCACAAACATGATCTTGATGACGTCACTGTTCTTTGATGTTGATGACATCACAGCTCTTTGATGTTGGTGACATCACAGCTCTGTGATGTTGGTGACATCACAGCTCTGTGATGTTTGTGACATCACAAACATGATGTTGATGACGTCACTGTTCTTTGATGTTGATGACATCACAGCTCTTTGATGTTGGTGACGTTACAAACATGATGTTGATGACGTCACTGTTCTTTGATGTTGATGACATCACAGCTCTTTGATGTTGGTGACATCACAGCTCTTTGATGTTGGTGACATCACAGCTCTGTGATGTTTGTGACACCAAAAACATGATGTTGATGACGTCACTGTTCTTTGATGTTGATGACATCACAGCTCTTTGATGTTGGTGACATCACAGCTCTTTGATGTTGGTGACATCACAGCTCTGTGATGTTTGTGACACCAAAAACATGATGTTGATGACGTCACTGTTCTTTGATGTTGATGACATCACAGCTCTGTGATGTTTGTGACATCACAAACATGATGGTGATGACGTCACTGTTCTTCGATGTTGATGACACCACAGCTCTTTGATGTTGGTGACATCACAAACATGATGTTGATGACGTCACTGTTCTTTGATGTTGGAGACATCACAGCTATTTGATGTTGGTGACGTTACAAACATGATGTTGATGACGTCACTGTTCTTTGATGTTAATGACATCACAGCTCTTTGATGTTGGTGACATCACAGCTCTGTGATGTTTGTGACACCAAAAACATGATGTTGATGACGTCACTGTTCTTTGATGTTGACTGCATAACAGTTTATTGATGTTGGTGAAGTCACAGATTTCTCTTTGATGTTTGCGACATCACAAACATGATGTTGATGACACCACAGCTCTTTGATGTTGGTGACATCACAGCTCTTTGATGTTTGTGACATCACAAACATGATCCTGATGACGTCACTGTTCTTTGATGTTGATGACATGACAGCTCTTTGATGTTGGTGACATCACAGCTCTGTGATGTTTGTGACATCACAAACATGATGTTGATGACGTCACTGTTCTTTGATGTTGATGACATCACAGCTCTTTGATGTTGGTGACGTTACAAACATGATGTTGATGACGTCACTGTTCTTTGATGTTGATGACATCACAGCTCTTTGATGTTGGTGACATCACAGCTCTTTGATGTTGGTGACATCACAGCTCTGTGATGTTTGTGACACCAAAAACATGATGTTGATGACGTCACTGTTCTTTGATGTTGATGACATCACAGCTCTGTGATGTTGGTGACATCACAGCTCTGTGATGTTTGTGACATCAGAAACATGATGTTGATGACGTCACTGTTCTTTGATGTTGGTGACATCACAGCTCTGTGATGTTTGTGACATCACAAACATGATGTTGATGACGTCACTGTTCTTTGATGTTGGAGACATCACAGCTATTTGATGTTGGTGACGTTACAAACATGATGTTGATGACGTCACTGTTCTTTGATGTTAATGACATCACAGCTCTTTGATGTTGGTGACATCACAGCTCTTTGATGTTGGTGACATCACAGCTCTGTGATGTTTGTGACACCAAAAACATGATGTTGATGATGTCACTGTTCTTTGATGTTGATGACATCACAGCTCTTTGATGTTGGTGACACCAAAAACATGATGTTGATGACGTCACTGTTCTTTGATGTTGATGACATCACAGCTCTTTGATGTTGGTGACATCACAGCTCTTTGATGTTGGTGACATCACAGCTCTGTGATGTTTGTGACACCAAAAACATGATGTTGATGACGTCACTGTTCTTTGATGTTGATGACATCACAGCTCTGTGATGTTTGTGACATCACAAACATGATGTTGATGACGTCACTGTTCTTTGATGTTGACTGCATAACAGTTTATTGATGTTGGTGAAGTCACAGATTTCTCTTTGATGTTTGCGACATCACAAACATGATGTTGATGACACCACAGCTCTTTGATGTTGGTGACATCACAGCTCTTTGATGTTTGTGACATCACAAACATGATCCTGATGACGTCACTGTTCTTTGATGTTGATGACATCACAGCTCTTTGATGTTGGTGACATCACAGCTCTGTGATGTTTGTGACATCACAAACATGATGTTGATGACGTCACTGTTCTTTGATGTTGATGACATCACAGCTCTTTGATGTTGGTGACATCACAAACATGATGTTGATGACGTCACTGTTCTTTAATGTTGATGACATCACAGCTCTTTGATGTTGGTGACATCACAAACATGATGTTGATGACACCACAGCTCTTTGATGTTGGTGACATCACAGCTCTTTGATGTTGGTGACATCACAGCTCTGTGATGTTTGTGACATCACAGCTCTGTGATGTTTGTGACATCACAAACATGATGTTGATGACGTGACTGTTCTTTGATATTGATGACGTCACTGTTCTTTGATGTTGATGACATCACAGCTCTTTGATGTTGGTGACATCACAGCTCTGTGATGTTTGTGACATCACAAACATGATGTTGATGACGTCACTGCTCTTTGATGTTGATGACATCACAGCTCTTTGATGTTGGTGACATCACAGCTCTGTGATGTTTGTGACATCACAAACATGATGTTGATGACGTCACTGTTCTTTGATGTTGATGACATCACAGATCTTTGATGTTGGTGACATCACAAACATGATGTTGATGACGTCACTGTTCTTTGATGTTGATGACATCACAGCTCGTTGATGTTTGTGACATCACAAACATGATGTTGATGACGTCACTGTTCTTTAATGTTGATGACATCACAGCTCTTTGATGTTGGTGACATCACAAACATGATGTTGATGACACCACAGCTCTTTGATGTTGGTGACATCACAGCTCTTTGATGTTGGTGACATCACAGCTCTGTGATGTTTGTGACATCACAGCTCTGTGATGTTTGTGACATCACAAACATGATGTTGATGACGTGACTGTTCTTTGATATTGATGACGTCACTGTTCTTTGATGTTGATGACATCACAGCTCTTTGATGTTGGTGACATCACAGCTCTGTGATGTTTGTGACATCACAAACATGATGTTGATGACGTCACTGCTCTTTGATGTTGATGACATCACAGATCTTTGATGTTGGTGACATCACAAACATGATGTTGATGACGTCACTGTTCTTTGATGTTGATGACATCACAGCTCGTTGATGTTTGTGACATCACAAACATGATGTTGATGACGTCACTGTTCTTTAATGTTGATGACATCACAGCTCTTTGATGTTGGTGACATCACAAACATGATGTTGATGACACCACAGCTCTTTGATGTTGGTGACATCACAGCTCTTTGATGTTGGTGACATCACAGCTCTGTGATGTTTGTGACATCACAAACATGATGTTGATGACGTCACTGTTATTTGATGTTGATGACATCACAGCTCTTTGATGTTGGTGACATCACAGCTCTGTGATGTTTGTGACATCACAAACATGATGTTGATGACGTCACTGTTCTTTGATGTTGATGACATCACAGCTCTTTGATGTTGGTGACATCACAGCTCTGTGATGTTTCTGACACCACAAACATGATGTTGATGACGTCACTGTTCTTTGATGTTGATGACATCACAGATCTTTGATGTTGGTGACGTTACAAACATGATGTTGATGACGTCACTGTTCTTTGATGTTGATGACATCACAGCTCTTTGATGTTGGTGACATCACAGCTCTGTGATGTTTGTGAGACCAAAAACATGATGTTGATGACGTCACTGTTCTTTGATGTTGATGACATCACAGCTCTTTGATGTTGGTGACATCACAGCTCTGTGATGTTTGTGACACCACAAACATGATGTTGATGACGTCACTGTTCTTTGATGTTGATGACATCACAGCTCTGTGATGTTTGTGACATCACAAACATGATGTTGATGACGTCACTGTTCTTTGATGCTGGTAACATCACAGCTCTTTGATGTTGGTGACATCACAGCTCTGTGATGTTTGTGACATCACACACATGATGTTGATGACGTCACTGTTCTTTGATGTTGATGACATCACAGCTCTTTGATGTTGGTGACATAACAGCTCTGTGATGTTTGTGACATCACAAACATGATGTTGATGACGTCACTGTTCTTTGATGTTGATGACATCACAGCTCTTTGATGTTGGTGACATCACAGCTCTGTGATGTTTGTGACATCACAAACATGATGTTGATGACGTCACTGTTCTTTGATGTTGATGACATGACAGCTCTTTGATGTTGGTGACATCACAGCTCTGTGATGTTTGTGACATCACAAACATGATGTTGATGACGTCACTGTTCTTTGATGTTGATGACATCACAGCTCTTTGATGTTGGTGACGTTACAAACATGATGTTGATGACGTTACAAACATGATGTTGATGACGTCACTGTTCTTTGATGTTGATGACATCACAGCTCTTTGATGTTGGTGACATCACAGCTCTGTGATGTTGGTGACATCACAGCTCTTTGATGTTTGTGACATCACAAACATGATCTTGATGACGTCACTGTTCTTTGATGTTGATGACATCACAGCTCTTTGATGTTGGTGACATCACAGCTCTGTGATGTTGGTGACATCACAGCTCTGTGATGTTTGTGACATCACAAACATGATGTTGATGACGTCACTGTTCTTTGATGTTGATGACATCACAGCTCTTTGATGTTGGTGACGTTACAAACATGATGTTGATGACGTCACTGTTCTTTGATGTTGATGACATCACAGCTCTTTGATGTTGGTGACATCACAGCTCTTTGATGTTGGTGACATCACAGCTCTGTGATGTTTGTGACACCAAAAACATGATGTCGATGACGTCACTGTTCTTTGATGTTGATGACATCACAGCTCTTTGATGTTGGTGACATCACAGCTCTTTGATGTTGGTGACATCACAGCTCTGTGATGTTTGTGACACCAAAAACATGATGTTGATGACGTCACTGTTCTTTGATGTTGATGACATCACAGCTCTGTGATGTTTGTGACATCACAAACATGATGGTGATGACGTCACTGTTCTTCGATGTTGATGACACCACAGCTCTTTGATGTTGGTGACATCACAAACATGATGTTGATGACGTCACTGTTCTTTGATGTTGATGACATCACAGCTCTTTGATGTTGGTGACATCACAGCTCTTTGATGTTGGTGACATCACAGGTCTGTGATGTTTGTGACATCACAAACATGATGTTGATGACGTCACTGTTCTTTGATGTTGGTGACATCACAGCTCTGTGATGTTTGTGACATCACAAACATGATGTTGATGACGTCACTGTTCTTTGATGTTGGAGACATCACAGCTATTTGATGTTGGTGACGTTACAAACATGATGTTGATGACGTCACTGTTCTTTGATGTTAATGACATCACAGCTCTTTGATGTTGGTGACATCACAGCTCTGTGATGTTTGTGACACCAAAAACATGATGTTGATGACGTCACTGTTCTTTGATGTTGACTGCATAACAGTTTATTGATGTTGGTGAAGTCAAAGATTTCTCTTTGATGTTTGCGACATCACAAACATGATGTTGATGACACCACAGCTCTTTGATGTTGGTGACATCACAGCTCTTTGATGTTTGTGACATCACAAACATGATCCTGATGACGTCACTGTTCTTTGATGTTGATGACATCACAGCTCTTTGATGTTGGTGACATCACAGCTCTGTGATGTTTGTGACATCACAAACATGATGTTGATGACGTCACTGTTCTTTGATGTTGATGACATCACAGCTCTTTGATGTTGGTGACGTTACAAACATGATGTTGATGACGTCACTGTTCTTTGATGTTGATGACATCACAGCTCTTTGATGTTGGTGACATCACAGCTCTTTGATGTTGGTGACATCACAGCTCTGTGATGTTTGTGACACCAAAAACATGATGTTGATGACGTCACTGTTCTTTGATGTTGATGACATCACAGCTCTGTGATGTTGGTGACATCACAGCTCTGTGATGTTTGTGACATCACAAACATGATGTTGATGACGTCACTGTTCTTTGATGTTGGTGACATCACAGCTCTTTGATGTTGGTGACATCACAGCTCTGTGATGTTTGTGACACCACAAACATGATGTTGATGACGTCACTGTTCTTTGATGTTGATGACATCACAGCTCTGTGATGTTGGTGACATCACAGCTCTGTGATGTTTGTGACATCACAAACATGATGTTGATGACGTCACTGTTCTTTGATGTTGGTGACATCACAGCTCTTTGATGTTGGTGACATCACAGCTCTGTGATGTTTGTGACACCAAAAACATGATGTTGATGACGTCACTGTTCTTTGATGTTGATGACATCACAGCTCTTTGATGTTGGTGACATCACAGCTCTGTGATGTTTGTGACACCACAAACATGATGTTGATGACGTCACTGTTCTTTGATGTTGATGACATCACAGCTCTGTGATGTTTGTGACATCACAAACATGATGTTGATGACGTCACTGTTCTTTGATGCTGGTAACATCACAGCTCTTTGATGTTGGTGACATCACAGCCCTTTGATGTTGGTGACATCACAGCTCTGTGATGTTTGTGACATCACAAACACGATGTTGATGGCGTCACTGTTCTTTGATGTTGATGACATCACAGCTCTTTGAAGTTGGTGACATCACAGCTCTTTGATGTTGGTGACTTCACAGCTCTATGATGTTTGTGACATCACAAACATGATGTTGATGACGTCACTGTTCTTTGAAGTTGATGACTTCACAGCTCTTTGAAGTTGGTGACATCACAGCTCTGTGATGTTTGTGACATCACACACATGATGTTGATGACGTCACTGTTCTTTGATGTTGATGACATCACAGCTCTTTGATGTTGGTGACATAACAGCTCTGTGATGTTTGTGACATCACAAACATGATGTTGATGACGTCACTGTTCTTTGATGTTGATGACATCACAGCTCTTTGATGTTGGTGACATCACAGCTCTGTGATGTTTGTGACATCACAAACATGATGTTGATGACGTCACTGTTCTTTGATGTTGATGACATCACAGCTCTTTGATGTTGGTGACATCACAGCTCTGTGATGTTTCTGACACCACAAACATGATGTTGATGACGTCACTGTTCTTTGATGTTGATGACATCACAGCTCTTTGATGTTGGTGACGTTACAAACATGATGTTGATGACGTTACAAACATGATGTTGATGACGTCACTGTTCTTTGATGTTGATGACATCACAGCTCTTTGATGTTGGTGACATCACAGCTCTGTGATGTTGGTGACATCACAGCTCTTTGATGTTTGTGACATCACAAACATGATCTTGATGACGTCACTGTTCTTTGATGTTGATGACATCACAGCTCTTTGATGTTGGTGACATCACAGCTCTGTGATGTTGGTGACATCACAGCTCTGTGATGTTTGTGACATCACAAACATGATGTTGATGACGTCACTGTTCTTTGATGTTGATGACATCACAGCTCTTTGATGTTGGTGACGTTACAAACATGATGTTGATGACGTCACTGTTCTTTGATGTTGATGACATCACAGCTCTTTGATGTTGGTGACATCACAGCTGTTTGATGTTGGTGACATCACAGCTCTGTGATGTTTGTGACACCAAAAACATGATGTTGATGACGTCACTGTTCTTTGATGTTGATGACATCACAGCTCTTTGATGTTGGTGACATCACAGCTCTTTGATGTTGGTGACATCACAGCTCTGTGATGTTTGTGACACCAAAAACATGATGTTGATGACGTCACTGTTCTTTGATGTTGATGACATCACAGCTCTTTGATGTTGGTGACGTTACAAACATGATGTTGATGACGTCACTGTTCTTCGATGTTGATGACACCACAGCTCTTTGATGTTGGTGACATCACAAACATGATGTTGATGACGTCACTGTTCTTTGATGTTGATGACATCACAGCTCTTTGATGTTGGTGACATCACAGCTCTTTGATGTTGGTGACATCACAGCTCTGTGATGTTTGTGACATCACAAACATGATGTTGATGACGTCACTGTTCTTTGATGTTGGTGACATCACAGCTCTGTGATGTTTGTGACATCACAAACATGATGTTGATGACGTCACTGTTCTTTGATGTTGGAGACATCACAGCTATTTGATGTTGGTGACGTTACAAACATGATGTTGATGACGTCACTGTTCTTTGATGTTAATGACATCACAGCTCTTTGATGTTGGTGACATCACAGCTCTGTGATGTTTGTGACACCAAAAACATGATGTTGATGACGTCACTGTTCTTTGATGTTGACTGCATAACAGTTTATTGATGTTGGTGAAGTCAAAGATTTCTCTTTGATGTTTGCGACATCACAAACATGATGTTGATGACACCACAGCTCTTTGATGTTGGTGACATCACAGCTCTTTGATGTTTGTGACATCACAAACATGATCCTGATGACGTCACTGTTCTTTGATGTTGATGACATCACAGCTCTTTGATGTTGGTGACATCACAGCTCTGTGATGTTTGTGACATCACAAACATGATGTTGATGACGTCACTGTTCTTTGATGTTGATGACATCACAGCTCTTTGATGTTGGTGACGTTACAAACATGATGTTGATGACGTCACTGTTCTTTGATGTTGATGACATCACAGCTCTTTGATGTTGGTGACATCACAGCTCTTTGATGTTGGTGACATCACAGCTCTGTGATGTTTGTGACACCAAAAACATGATGTTGATGACGTCACTGTTCTTTGATGTTGATGACATCACAGCTCTGTGATGTTGGTGACATCACAGCTCTGTGATGTTTGTGACATCAGAAACATGATGTTGATGACGTCACTGTTCTTTGATGTTGGTGACATCACAGCTCTGTGATGTTTGTGACATCACAAACATGATGTTGATGACGTCACTGTTCTTTGATGTTGGAGACATCACAGCTATTTGATGTTGGTGACGTTACAAACATGATGTTGATGACGTCACTGTTCTTTGATGTTAATGACATCACAGCTCTTTGATGTTGGTGACATCACAGCTCTTTGATGTTGGTGACATCACAGCTCTGTGATGTTTGTGACACCAAAAACATGATGTTGATGATGTCACTGTTCTTTGATGTTGATGACATCACAGCTCTTTGATGTTGGTGACACCAAAAACATGATGTTGATGACGTCACTGTTCTTTGATGTTGATGACATCACAGCTCTTTGATGTTGGTGACATCACAGCTCTTTGATGTTGGTGACATCACAGCTCTGTGATGTTGGTGACATCACAGCTCTGTGATGTTTGTGACACCAAAAACATGATGTTGATGATGTCACTGTTCTTTGATGTTGATGACATCACAGCTCTTTGATGTTGGTGACACCAAAAACATGATGTTGATGACGTCACTGTTCTTTGATGTTGATGACATCACAGCTCTTTGATGTTGGTGACATCACAGCTCTTTGATGTTGGTGACATCACAGCTCTGTGATGTTTGTGACACCAAAAACATGATGTTGATGACGTCACTGTTCTTTGATGTTGATGACATCACAGCTCTGTGATGTTTGTGACATCACAAACATGATGTTGATGACGTCACTGTTCTTTGATGTTGACTGCATAACAGTTTATTGATGTTGGTGAAGTCACAGATTTCTCTTTGATGTTTGCGACATCACAAACATGATGTTGATGACACCACAGCTCTTTGATGTTGGTGACATCACAGCTCTTTGATGTTTGTGACATCACAAACATGATCCTGATGACGTCACTGTTCTTTGATGTTGATGACATCACAGCTCTTTGATGTTGGTGGATTCACAGATTTGATGCTGGTAACATCACAGCTCTTTGATGTTGGTGATATCACAGATTTGAACATGATCCTGATGACGTCACTGTTCTTTGATGTTGATGACATCACAGCTCTTTGATGTTGGTGGATTCACAGATTTGATGCTGGTAACATCACAGCTCTTTGATGTTGGTGATATCACAGATTTGAAGTTGATGAGATCCCAGCTCTTCGATGTTTATGCCATCACAGGTCTTTGATCTTGGTGAGATCACAGGTTTGATGTTCATGACATCACACATCTTGGATGTTGATGACACCAGAGTTCTTTGCTGTTGGTGAAATCACAAACATGATGTTGATGACGTCACTGTTCTTTAATGTTGATGACATCACAGCTCTTTGATGTTGGTGACATCACAAACATGATGTTGATGACACCACAGCTCTTTGATGTTGGTGACATCACAGCTCTTTGATGTTGGTGACATCACAGCTCTGTGATGTTTGTGACATCACAGCTCTGTGATGTTTGTGACATCACAAACATGATGTTGATGACGTGACTGTTCTTTGATATTGATGACGTCACTGTTCTTTGATGTTGATGACATCACAGCTCTTTGATGTTGGTGACATCACAGCTCTGTGATGTTTGTGACATCACAAACATGATGTTGATGACGTCACTGCTCTTTGATGTTGATGACATCACAGCTCTTTGATGTTGGTGACATCACAGCTCTGTGATGTTTGTGACATCACAAACATGATGTTGATGACGTCACTGTTCTTTGATGTTGATGACATCACAGATCTTTGATGTTGGTGACATCACAAACATGATGTTGATGACGTCACTGTTCTTTGATGTTGATGACATCACAGCTCGTTGATGTTTGTGACATCACAAACATGATGTTGATGGCGTCACTGTTCTTTAATGTTGATGACATCACAGCTCTTTGATGTTGGTGACATCACAAACATGATGTTGATGACACCACAGCTCTTTGATGTTGGTGACATCACAGCTCTTTGATGTTGGTGACATCACAGCTCTGTGATGTTTGTGACATCACAGCTCTGTGATGTTTGTGACATCACAAACATGATGTTGATGACGTGACTGTTCTTTGATATTGATGACGTCACTGTTCTTTGATGTTGATGACATCACAGCTCTTTGATGTTGGTGACATCACAGCTCTGTGATGTTTGTGACATCACAAACATGATGTTGATGACGTCACTGCTCTTTGATGTTGATGACATCACAGATCTTTGATGTTGGTGACATCACAAACATGATGTTGATGACGTCACTGTTCTTTGATGTTGATGACATCACAGCTCGTTGATGTTTGTGACATCACAAACATGATGTTGATGACGTCACTGTTCTTTAATGTTGATGACATCACAGCTCTTTGATGTTGGTGACATCACAAACATGATGTTGATGACACCACAGCTCTTTGATGTTGGTGACATCACAGCTCTTTGATGTTGGTGACATCACAGCTCTGTGATGTTTGTGACATCACAAACATGATGTTGATGACGTCACTGTTATTTGATGTTGATGACATCACAGCTCTTTGATGTTGGTGACATCACAGCTCTGTGATGTTTGTGACATCACAAACATGATGTTGATGACGTCACTGTTCTTTGATGTTGATGACATCACAGCTCTTTGATGTTGGTGACATCACAGCTCTGTGATGTTTCTGACACCACAAACATGATGTTGACGACGTCACTGTTCTTTGATGTTGATGACATCACAGATCTTTGATGTTGGTGACGTTACAAACATGATGTTGATGACGTCACTGTTCTTTGATGTTGATGACATCACAGCTCTTTGATGTTGGTGACATCACAGCTCTGTGATGTTTGTGACACCAAAAACATGATGTTGATGACGTCACTGTTCTTTGATGTTGATGACATCACAGCTCTTTGATGTTGGTGACATCACAGCTCTGTGATGTTTGTGACACCACAAACATGATGTTGATGACGTCACTGTTCTTTGATGTTGATGACATCACAGCTCTGTGATGTTTGTGACATCACAAACATGATGTTGATGACGTCACTGTTCTTTGATGCTGGTAACATCACAGCTCTTTGATGTTGGTGACATCACAGCTCTTTGATGTTGGTGACATCACAGCTCTGTGATGTTTGTGACATCACAAACACGATGTTGATGGCGTCACTGTTCTTTGATGTTGATGACATCACAGCTCTTTGAAGTTGGTGACATCACAGCTCTTTGATGTTGGTGACTTCACAGCTCTATGATGTTTGTGACATCACAAACATGATGTTGATGACGTCACTGTTCTTTGAAGTTGATGACTTCACAGCTCTTTGAAGTTGGTGACATCACAGCTTTTTGATGTTGGTGACATCACAGCTCTGTGATGTTTGTGAAATCACAAACATGATGTTGATGACATCACAGCTCTTTGATGTTGGTGACATCACAGCTCTGTGATGTTTCTGACACCACAAACATGATGTTGATGACGTCACTGTTCTTTGATGTTGATGACATCCCAGCTCGTTGATGTTTGTGACATCACAAACATGATGTTGATGACGTCACTGTTATTTGATGTTGACTGCATAACAGTTTATTGATGTTGGTGAAGTCACAGATTTCTCTTTGATGTTTGTGACATCACAAACATGATGTTGATGACGTCACTGTTCTTTGATGTTGATGACACCACAGCTCTTTGATGTTGGTGACATCAAAGCTCTGTGATGTTTGTGACATCACAAACATGATGTTGATGACGTCACTGTTCTTTGATGTTGATGACATCACAGCTCTTTGATGTTGGTGACATCACAGCTCTGTGATGTTTGTGACACCACAAACATGATGTTGATGACGTCAATGTTCTTTGATGTTGATGACATCACAGCTCTTTGATGTTGGTGACATCACAGCTCTGTGATGTTTGTGACACCAAAAACATGATGTTGATGACGTCACTGTTCTTTGATGTTGATGACATCACAGCTCTTTGATGTTGGTGACATCACAGCTCTGTGATGTTTGTGACACCACAAACATGATGTTGATGACGTCACTGTTCTTTGATGTTGATGACATCACAGCTCTGTGATGTTTGTGACATCACAAACATGATGTTGATGACGTCACTGTTCTTTGATGCTGGTAACATCACAGCTCTTTGATGTTGGTGACATCACAGCTCTTTGATGTTGGTGACATCACAGCTCTGTGATGTTTGTGACATCACAAACACGATGTTGATGGCGTCACTGTTCTTTGATGTTGATGACATCACAGCTCTTTGAAGTTGGTGACATCACAGCTCTTTGATGTTGGTGACTTCACAGCTCTATGATGTTTGTGACATCACAAACATGATGTTGATGACGTCACTGTTCTTTGAAGTTGATGACTTCACAGCTCTTTGAAGTTGGTGACATCACAGCTTTTTGATGTTGGTGACATCACAGCTCTGTGATGTTTGTGAAATCACAAACATGATGTTGATGACATCACAGCTCTTTGATGTTGGTGACATCACAGCTCTGTGATGTTTCTGACACCACAAACATGATGTTGATGACGTCACTGTTCTTTGATGTTGATGACATCCCAGCTCGTTGATGTTTGTGACATCACAAACATGATGTTGATGACGTCACTGTTATTTGATGTTGACTGCATAACAGTTTATTGATGTTGGTGAAGTCACAGATTTCTCTTTGATGTTTGTGACATCACAAACATGATGTTGATGACGTCACTGTTCTTTGATGTTGATGACACCACAGCTCTTTGATGTTGGTGACATCAAAGCTCTGTGATGTTTGTGACATCACAAACATGATGTTGATGACGTCACTGTTCTTTGATGTTGATGACATCACAGCTCTTTGATGTTGGTGACATCACAGCTCTGTGATGTTTGTGACACCACAAACATGATGTTGATGACGTCAATGTTCTTTGATGTTGATGACATCACAGCTCTTTGATGTTGGTGACATCACAGCTCTGTGATGTTTGTGACATCACACACATGATGTTGATGACGTCACTGTTCTTTGATGTTGATGACATCACAGCTCTTTGATGTTGGTGACATAACAGCTCTGTGATGTTTGTGACATCACAAACATGATGTTGATGACGTCACTGTTCTTTGATGTTGATGACATCACAGCTCTTTGATGTTGGTGACATCACAGCTCTGTGATGTTTGTGACATCACAAACATGATGTTGATGACGTCACTGTTCTTTGATGTTGATGACATCACAGCTCTGTGATGTTTCTGACACCACAAACATGATGTTGATGACGTCACTGTTCTTTGATGTTGATGACATCACAGCTCTTTGATGTTGGTGACGTTACAAACATGATGTTGATGACGTCACTGTTCTTTGATGTTGATGACATCACAGCTCTTTGATGTTGGTGACATCACAGCTCTGTGATGTTGGTGACATCACAGCTCTTTGATGTTTGTGACATCACAAACATGATCTTGATGACGTCACTGTTCTTTGATGTTGATGACATCACAGCTCTTTGATGTTGGTGACATCACAGCTCTGTGATGTTGGTGACATCACAGCTCTGTGATGTTTGTGACATCACAAACATGATGTTGATGACGTCACTGTTCTTTGATGTTGATGACATCACAGCTCTTTGATGTTGGTGACGTTACAAACATGATGTTGATGACGTCACTGTTCTTTGATGTTGATGACATCACAGCTCTTTGATGTTGGTGACATCACAGCTCTTTGATGTTGGTGACATCACAGCTCTGTGATGTTTGTGACACCAAAAACATGATGTTGATGACGTCACTGTTCTTTGATGTCGATGACATCACAGCTCTGTGATGTTTGTGACATCACAAACATGATGGTGATGACGTCACTGTTCTTCGATGTTGATGACACCACAGCTCTTTGATGTTGGTGACATCACAAACATGATGTTGATGACGTCACTGTTCTTTGATGTTGATGACATCACAGCTCTTTGATGTTGGTGACATCACAGCTCTTTGATGTTGGTGACATCACAGCTCTGTGATGTTTGTGACATCACAAACATGATGTTGATGACGTCACTGTTCTTTGATGTTGGTGACATCACAGCTCTGTGATGTTTGTGACATCACAAACATGATGTTGATGACGTCACTGTTCTTTGATGTTGGAGACATCACAGCTATTTGATGTTGGTGACGTTACAAACATGATCCTGATGACGTCACTGTTCTTTGATGTTGATGACATCACAGCTCTTTGATGTTGGTGACATCACAGCTCTGTGATGTTTGTGACATCACAAACATGATGTTGATGACGTCACTGTTCTTTGATGTTGATGACATCACAGCTCTTTGATGTTGGTGACGTTACAAACATGATGTTGATGACGTCACTGTTCTTTGATGTTGATGACATCACAGCTCTTTGATGTTGGTGACATCACAGCTCTTTGATGTTGGTGACATCACAGCTCTGTGATGTTTGTGACACCAAAAACATGATGTTGATGACGTCACTGTTCTTTGATGTTGATGACATCACAGCTCTGTGATGTTGGTGACATCACAGCTCTGTGATGTTTGTGACATCAGAAACATGATGTTGATGACGTCACTGTTCTTTGATGTTGGTGACATCACAGCTCTGTGATGTTTGTGACATCACAAACATGATGTTGATGACGTCACTGTTCTTTGATGTTGGAGACATCACAGCTCTTTGATGTTGGAGACATCACAGCTCTTTGATGTTGGTGACATCACAGCTCTTTGATGTTGGTGACATCACAGCTCTGTGATGTTTGTGACACCAAAAACATGATGTTGATGATGTCACTGTTCTTTGATGTTGATGACATCACAGCTCTTTGATGTTGGTGACACCAAAAACATGATGTTGATGACGTCACTGTTCTTTGATGTTGATGACATCACAGCTCTTTGATGTTGGTGACATCACAGCTCTTTGATGTTGGTGACATCACAGCTCTGTGATGTTTGTGACACCAAAAACATGATGTTGATGACGTCACTGTTCTTTGATGTTGATGACATCACAGCTCTGTGATGTTTGTGACATCACAAACATGATGTTGATGACGTCACTGTTCTTTGATGTTGACTGCATAACAGTTTATTGATGTTGGTGAAGTCACAGATTTCTCTTTGATGTTTGCGACATCACAAACATGATGTTGATGACACCACAGCTCTTTGATGTTGGTGACATCACAGCTCTTTGATGTTTGTGACATCACAAACATGATCCTGATGACGTCACTGTTCTTTGATGTTGATGACATCACAGCTCTTTGATGTTGGTGACATCACAGCTCTTTGATGTTGGTGACATCACAGCTCTGTGATGTTTGTGACACCAAAAACATGATGTTGATGACGTCACTGTTCTTTGATGTTGATGACATCACAGCTCTGTGATGTTGGTGACATCACAGCTCTGTGATGTTTGTGACATCAGAAACATGATGTTGATGACGTCACTGTTCTTTGATGTTGGTGACATCACAGCTCTGTGATGTTTGTGACATCACAAACATGATGTTGATGACGTCACTGTTCTTTGATGTTGGAGACATCACAGCTCTTTGATGTTGGAGACATCACAGCTCTTTGATGTTGGTGACATCACAGCTCTTTGATGTTGGTGACATCACAGCTCTGTGATGTTTGTGACACCAAAAACATGATGTTGATGATGTCACTGTTCTTTGATGTTGATGACATCACAGCTCTTTGATGTTGGTGACACCAAAAACATGATGTTGATGACGTCACTGTTCTTTGATGTTGATGACATCACAGCTCTTTGATGTTGGTGACATCACAGCTCTTTGATGTTGGTGACATCACAGCTCTGTGATGTTTGTGACACCAAAAACATGATGTTGATGACGTCACTGTTCTTTGATGTTGATGACATCACAGCTCTGTGATGTTTGTGACATCACAAACATGATGTTGATGACGTCACTGTTCTTTGATGTTGACTGCATAACAGTTTATTGATGTTGGTGAAGTCACAGATTTCTCTTTGATGTTTGCGACATCACAAACATGATGTTGATGACACCACAGCTCTTTGATGTTGGTGACATCACAGCTCTTTGATGTTTGTGACATCACAAACATGATCCTGATGACGTCACTGTTCTTTGATGTTGATGACATCACAGCTCTTTGATGTTGGTGACATCACAGCTCTGTGATGTTTGTGACATCACAAACATGATGTTGATGACGTCACTGTTCTTTGATGTTGATGACATCACAGCTCTTTGATGTTGGTGACATCACAAACATGATGTTGATGACGTCACTGTTCTTTAATGTTGATGACATCACAGCTCTTTGATGTTGGTGACATCACAAACATGATGTTGATGACACCACAGCTCTTTGATGTTGGTGACATCACAGCTCTTTGATGTTGGTGACATCACAGCTCTGTGATGTTTGTGACATCACAGCTCTGTGATGTTTGTGACATCACAAACATGATGTTGATGACGTCACTGCTCTTTGATGTTGATGACATCACAGCTCTTTGATGTTGGTGACATCACAGCTCTGTGATGTTTGTGACATCACAAACATGATGTTGATGACGTCACTGTTCTTTGATGTTGATGACATCACAGATCTTTGATGTTGGTGACATCACAAACATGATGTTGATGACGTCACTGTTCTTTGATGTTGATGACATCACAGCTCGTTGATGTTTGTGACATCACAAACATGATGTTGATGACGTCACTGTTCTTTAATGTTGATGACATCACAGCTCTTTGATGTTGGTGACATCACAAACATGATGTTGATGACACCACAGCTCTTTGATGTTGGTGACATCACAGCTCTTTGATGTTGGTGACATCACAGCTCTGTGATGTTTGTGACATCACAGCTCTGTGATGTTTGTGACATCACAAACATGATGTTGATGACGTGACTGTTCTTTGATGTTGATGAC